>APFE031268689.1:156169-244944 GCA_000404065.3 Pinus taeda
ATTTATATTCCTTAAACCATTCTTTATGGATACACATGTGGTTTGATGCACTGGAATCTAACAACCAATGTTGACCATGATTTGACACATTAACTGATAATACTTCATCACTCATACCTGAACTAGATGTCAAACCCGTATCTGTCGTATTCGCCTCCTTCTTCTTTGTCGAAGACTTTGCTTTTGAAGTTTGCTATTGTCGCTTCCAACAGTCCTTATTTAAATGCCCTGATTTGCCACAAAACCAGCACTTTAGCTTACTCTTCTTCCCTTTCGACTTTGAACGTGAGTCGCTCGGCTTCCTGGGGCGTCTTTCTTTCGAACGACCTCTAACAATCATAGCTTCTGATGTAGAGGTTTCGGAATGCGACTTCCTCCTTGTTTCTTCTAATAATAAGGATGCAACTACATCATCAAACTCAATAGTTTCTGATGAACTAAGACTTATAGAAGTAACAAAATGATCCCATGATTCGGGCAACGAGCACAATAAAGTAATACCTTTATCCTCGGATGGAATTTTTACTTCTATACTTTGTAATTGCACAAGAAGAGTATTAAAAGAATTTAAATGGTCAGCAATCGATGTACCTTCCTTCATTCTCAAACCGTACAATTGTCGCTTCAGGAGAATCCTATTGGTTAAGGATTTGGTCATGTACAGTTTCTCCAGTTTCGTCCACAAACCAACAGTTGTTGTCTCCGACACAATATTAAACAAGACATCGTCCGCCAGGCATAATAAAATGGCACTTACAGCTCTTTCATCCATTTCGTCCCACTCATCGTCTGTGATGTTGTAAGGTTCTTTGGATTTACCCATCAATGCCTTTACCACGCCTTGTTGGACAAGCAAGTCATGCATTTTCACCTTCCAGATCTCAAAATTATTCTTGCATTCAAATTTCTCAATTTCAAACCTGGCACTTTGAGTTTTCGCCATTTTGTATCAAAAAAGCACAATAATCTCCAACATCAACGTTTTAAATACCAGCAATTAAAAAAAATTGCTTATGCCTTTAAAAACAAAATATCTTCCCTTCACAAAAAAATTTCTGCCTATGTCTTTCTGCCTTTCTGCACCCTTTACCTTCCTTCAAACATGGGACCTTTCTAGGAGTCTTTATGAGGACCATTTATCTTTACTAGTAACTTTATCATGTGATAATACATTTCTTCTATGTTGTTACTTCACTTGCTAGTTGGATTTTGAGCACTCTGTTTTCAGAGGATGTGTAATGCCTAAGCATTGAGGTTTCTCTCAACCTTTTCTACTGGAAGCCCATCTAATGACTATAAAAAATCAAGTCATTGCTTCCTTGTGATGTACGCCCTCCCACAATGAAAAAACTGTCCTTGGTTTTTTTCTGCTGGGTAGTAGTGACTATGCATGCTAGTTACTGTTGGGATTTTAGTGGGTATTAAAAAATAGAAATATTTATAATACAACCACATCCAGCTCTGCTAATCTATAGATAGAGACCCGCAGTACCGCCTGAATTAAGCAAAAATGAGTATCTATTATCATGCAGCTAAAAGCACATGACACAGGCTCTCATCAGCTCTGCCAACGAAACTCAATAGGAGTCACTGCGTTTTAAAAAAAAAACTTGAATGCTATCACTGCTTTGTTTTTAAAATAAACTGACTGTGGGTTTTTAACAAATCACACTGTGTTTAACGTTGTTTCACATATATATTTCCACGTTGTTTTAAATTATATATGTATCCATGCTGTGTTAGAAAACATATACATATACCCACTCACAACAAACGCACCAAATAAAGCCACGCTGTTGGAAATCTAATTCACACCGTTTTCAAAACATACATTTTTTGAATACGCATACCTTTACTCAGCGCACAATATACACCCAACACATTCAGTCAGATGCGCCTCGAGCATGCACACAACAATTTAAAAAACAACAATTAAAATACCAGGTATAGCAGCGCTCCACTGCTCCGATCTGCGCCAGGGCTGCCCAGCGAACGTACCAACATTCACCTCAGCGACTGCTTCTTACCACGCTCAGCAAACCGCACCAGCAGCTCAGTCCGCACCCCTCCTCGCATTAGCGTAGCACCTTCAGCACTCCAGGACTTGATCCAACAGTGCTCTAATACCAATTGTTGGATTAGGTGCACAGGAAACATAAATTAAAACACACACAACAAAAGATCAAACACATAAAAGACAGTTTTAACGTGGTTCACCCAACCAATCTGGGCTACGTCCACCAAACATAGGCATCAGGAATATATTAAATAAATTGGAGATTACATCAAGAAATCCTCACACTCTCTTACCAAACCATCCGAATGGTTTCTTATTATATAGAATAGAGAATCTAACAGCCTCATAACTCCCTCACATCAAATATAGGAGGCATTAACTCCCTCCCAACAACCTGGAGCCAATCTAGAAATTGAATCCCTATTGTTGTCATCCTTCAGAGATTTTTGCCTATTTGACTCAAACAGAAAATCTCAACAAAATTTAAATTTTTTGCATTAACAAATTGTACAATTGGAAATACTTATTTTTAAGTTTAGAAATGTTTCCACTTAGGGAAAAACTTGTGAAAATGTTTGTGAACCTTACCAATTATATAAATTTCCAACAATATGAATAAAAATATATATAATTAGAGAAATAAAGAAAATAAAAACATATAACAGTATTGTAAATGATGAAATAGCACAAGAACATATCACTTCGTGTTGTCATCACCCTGATTATGTTCCTCTCTTGGTACGATACTATTCTTGTTCTCAAAAATATGTTTTGATCTAGGGTTGTGTCTTAATATGAAACAACAATCAGTTTCCAACACATCTGGGTAAAAAGGTACTTTGTTGCAATGTTTGGAGAAAATATAATACTCCCTAGATTCATGCCACATCTTTCTAGAGTTAATACATATCATCCCATTATCGGGATCTTCCTTTAAATTATTCCCATCAAACGTCTCCCACCAATTGGACCTAAAAATAGCACATTGGAAGGAAGAGAAGTCCACATCAATGATCTCTTGTATCTTTCTGGTGTAACCTAATGCCCCATGTATTATGTTTTTATCATGGTGGCTAGTACGACTAGATTGGTCAAACTCAACTTCCACTCCACTGTCTTATGTCAAGAATCCATCATCGACATCCTCCGAGGAAAAATGATTTCCATATGTCCACATAGATGAGAATAAGTGCACCTATGGAAAAGTAAAAAAATAGTGTTGTTATGTGTATAATAATCTGAACATAATTAAAATAAAATATATAGATGTTACAATTCAAAGGTGCATTATGAAGTGAAAAATGTACATAACGAAATTATTACTGAGTTGTTGCACCTAATCCATAAGTTTAATGCATCCTCCTGAGCATGTGGGTAATGACCAGATGCATCATGATCCATAAGTTTAAGGAAAGTCATTATGATATTTTATTTGAAATGATTAGGATAAGGCACACTTCTATTATTCAACTATGTAAATTATTTGTTGTCACTGCCTCATTTCATCTTCATATGTTCATAAAATGCAACCAATAGTTGTTTCTCTTTCGAGTTATAAAGAATGAATTTTTTTATGTCTTCAATTTCTAAAATTGTTGATGAAATCAAAACTACATATATAGTGTGTATGAGATCAAAATATAGATTATGACATTCAGTGAGAATAGTTACTGTGTAGAAATTTAACAAATGATAACTCACTTAGTCTTCATCAAGGGCCCTTTTCCATTTGTTTGTAGAAATTCTCCTTCTCTTTTTTCTCCATCCCTTTCATCATCCAAAATCACCACACTTGGTTTGTTGTTTATGTTCTTGATGTAATCAGTGGCATAATAGAAAGACTCATATGATATGCACCAACTTGACGTAGACCCCTTTATTTTTTCCCTTTTTCAAACAAAAAGTTTTAATTTTTTCATGTTCCTTTTGAATAAGAACATCCAACAAAATGCAATAACCCTAACTTATTTAATCTCATGTACTAGGTGAATTAGAATATGAACTTGAATGTCCTTGAAATTGGTCAACAATTCATTCTCCAACATACAAACAATCTCAACTATCTCTTCATGTCACCATGGACACTAGCCATATGAATCTCATTTGATGTGATCCAACTTACAAATGAAAATAATTTAGATATGGAAAATGTAGGTCTTTGGGGAAGTCATGATTCACACACCCATGCATGTGCAGAGGATAATGACACTACAAAGTAAACATATGCGAAATTTAATTATGTTTTATCCAATGGCATAAAAATAGTAGCAAATAATAAAATGATGTTTTTCACATACATAATCTTAGAAGGTTTGAATGGTCATACGATTTCAACCCTAAATAATGATCTTTGACAATGAGGCAGTGCCATAGTGAAAACCCATATAAATAAGGCATACTCACAACTTATAGTTTTTTTTTCCAAATAAAGATAATATTTCTTTAAAATACATGGCACATCACCTTCTTTGAAATATGAAGAAGGACCAACTTCTGCTCTACTTTCTTGTCTTGGCCAATGTATCTTTTTAGTGTTTAAAAAATAAGAACTCTCCTAGTATCGAATGTGTCACTTTTTTTTATGATATTCACCTCCACAATGAAAATGAAATATTTTTAAATATATGCACGCAATCTAGTAACTGGGAAATCTTATTATGCTCCCAATATGGGAGATCATAAATGACATATTTCCTTTTCATCCCAATGGGAAACTTCTTAACATAGGCATTGAAAATTTTTGGAACATCAAACATAAGCTCCCCATTTGAATTGACCATTTCTGTAATGTCCTTTTCTTTCTCTCTCTCTCATATGCTCTCAACCATTTGGTTAGTTTCATTATTACAAGCTTTTAGGTTCTCTCTAGTTTACCATTAAAAGAATATATTTCTCTTATGTAAGGATGTTCTTCTTGGAGGAATACACTTGAGAAACCATGCACTGGATTATGTAGGTGGTTGGACCACTTAGCTTTCGAAGAAGGTCCACAACATTTACATCCATGATACCTTTTTGTTACAAGAACTGTGAAATCATTGTATATAGGGGGCGCTAGTGATCATGAATATCATAACAATTGCAATGAATTAAATTAATATGTGAAACAATATTGTTACATATATAAATAAATAAATAAACATCGAATTTACCAGAGGAAACTCGCAATCCTGGATAATCATGTGTGGTGTAAGCACATATGCCATACAATGAAAAACTCCTCTCAGTTGCGATGGGTCTTGATACATCATATACATGTATTCATTCCCATAGTTTATTCAATTCATCTACCAATGGTTGTAAGTAGACATTCATATTCTTCACTTGTATTCTATCAAGGAGTATGATGCCTAACATAATTTGTTCATTCTTCAGGGACAACCATGGGGTGATCTTGCTATTGGTCACTACTATAGGCAAAACATAATAGTTTTTGTTTTGGAGGGAATATGGGTTGACTCCAGCCATGGCTATGCTAACTCATAGAATTCGTACTTAATCCTTTAATTTTTTGGGCCATGTATCATCTATATGCTTCATGACTATTGAATATGTTGGGATTCACATAACTCCCAACTAACTTTTGTGTGAGGTATGCCAACCCTACAACATAGCTAAGTCTTTTCATTGAAATAGAATTCGAATCCTTTGGATTATAGCCATGTGCATCAATATCTTATAAGGAGGACCATGTGATTCACCCCTTTTTATGGTACCTCTCATAACCACATTTCGTACATATCTCTTTGTTTGCATATTCTCCTCTATGTAGAATACAATCATTCAGACATGCATGATATGATATGTACTCAACACCCATCATTTTCATTAACTACTTTTTCTCTCTCTAGCTACTCAGGAAGACATTATCATTAAAAGAAAATTGTCTTTGAATAAACTTCCATTCGTGGGAAATATAAATGTACAATGTCAATATTTAACGTTCATAAAATTGACCATTTTTAATGTTGATTGTGTGACAATATTTCTCAAAATATAAGGGACTTGATCATGCTCAATTACCTCAATATTTCTAAGAAACATGCATTCGACATGCCAAATGTTTCTATTGAGTTGTACAATAATAATATTGTCCCTAGCTAGGTAGAATGTGATTGGCCACCAGGTCCATGGGGAGGGGGTGGAAGCATATTTTAAGCTTTCGAAAAATGTATCATTGATATGAGCATCATCCCCTAGCTCATAGTTTTGAAATCCATCTAGCAACATTGTATCCACGAAAGTCATATCCCATAGTTAATCGTCAATACCAACCTCTATCTGGTTGCCTCCATGTCCAACTTGTGATGAAGAACTACTATATTTATAGTCATTCCTAGTTGGTGAATCTGGATATAATGGGAATTTAATAAGTGGTTGATGCAACCATTATTGGTATGCTTCCTCTTTGATTTTTTCTCTTAATGTAACCTTCTCTCAATTTGACATTGTAGTGGGTTGCACGAGAATATGGTAGGTCACTCATCATCACTAGAACACTAATTTCAAAAATATTGAACATTAGTACATCAATGATATTACTAAGAACAATGCAATTTTTTTGTTGAAATCACATTATACCAAACAATTATTACCATCACTGACCCACGATTTTACCTAGAGGATTGCATGTTACAATTGGTAGGTTAAAGTGACTATCCATTTTCATCTACCAATTGCTTGTTGTTTTCTACTCCTAATAAGATCTTCCAATTTTTTTGAATTTTGCAAAATACTTTTAGCATATCAACTCGATTATAAATTAGGATCCTTCCAATTTGGATACATTTTTATTTAATTTGACATGCATAAAAATAAATAATCGCCAATAGACAATCAAAATATAAATAAAATACTGACTTACTAGAGATGGAAAGGGAGAACTCCTCAAATGATGTTGAATAATATGGAAAAAGTAGGAATTTGAAGAATTGTCCATTTGATATTATGATATTCCCTCCCTTCATTTAAGAAAAATCAACAATACTCTTTCTTGTACATACCTAAAATTAATTTTAAGAACTATATCATAATCTAAATTTTGATATAGTTTTCAACTTGTTTTATAAGAATAAGTTAACTTTAAGTAGAAAATATACACTATGAACTAATGTAACTCATATGGTTGCATCATAAAGGATAATTTTAGATGAATCTGCCATTTTATATGAAGATAAAAATTCAACTAACTTTTAAAGAATATCGGTCCTCTTGGAAAACTAACAACATGGATGTGTTTAAATAATTATCACCTCATTGTGTTAAAATAATAACTGCACTAGTTTCGGAAATTTTGAAAAAAAAAAATCTATTCATATCAGTGCATTAAAAAAATTTAGTGAACCGATAAGTTATCTTAATTGGGTCACATCATTAGTAAACCAATTCTTTCCACTACGAAATGCATCACTATTCTAAAAAATCGAAGAAATAGAATGTGACTATCCTTTTTCAAATTTAAAAATGAGTGGTAATTGATTTTTCAAAATATAATTTCACAAAGTGTTTTGAGTAGTAGGAAGATATTCATTATTTTATTATTTTTCGAAAAATTTCAAGGAGAGATTCACAAGAGGGACATACTAGGAGCAATGTGGAGAAGCATAGTACTTTTGAACAATAGAAAAATTCAGAAGATCAAAATTTTAAATGTACGGTGATTCACTCAAAACCGTGCATAGTAAAAATTTTACTATGAATTTTACTAATAAGATATTTTTCAATATATTTTCCTATTCATATTTAATTAAAATTTAGAAACAGATTAAAATTAAATAAATAATATTGACATTAAACTCTTTATTCTTCTTGCTTACATGACTACAAAATTTCACCTTAGGGTTCAACTCCCTCTACCACTTCACAATTAGGGGTTTTCATTTTAGGAATTTTAGATTTAATGGGTTTGTGTCACTATATATAATGCATTTGAAATCTAAGGCAACGGTGGAACTTATTGAATCACATCCAAACCCTGACTGCCCTATCCATTTTTTCAAAAATTGACATGTTTATGAGTGTGACTTATGTCATATAACACACTAGTGCGCCTATGGAAAATAGCATTTTTAAATCCAAAAACCTTGTGTTTATTATTTTATGTTTTTTATTTTTAATATGATGGAGGTTCTTTTATTGTGTAGCACCCCTCCTTTGTGTGTTAAATTTTTGTAAACCTAATCTGAGTTAAAGCTAGGTGTGATATCCTCCCTTGTGTGTTAAATTATTATAAACCTAAGCTAAGGAAAGCTAGCTATGATACCCTCCTTTGTGGGTTAATCTGTTCTAAACCTAAGCTAAGGAAAGCTAGCTGATATGTAACATGAAAATCAAATTTCTTATTAAATAATTAATAAAATAAATTACTTGGAGGGTATAGCACCAAGAGAGAGGCAATTCTTGACAAATCCCATGTGGAATAGGATAGAGATGAATTTTTGATCATGGTGCTTCTAGATGTGATTCTATATAAGCTTGGATGAATTGGAGATTGATTGGATGGATGGGAGATAAAGGTCGATCAGACATAAAATCTTTGGAGGATATAAAGGTAAGCTTTGATGACGAAATTCCTCATGGAAGATAAAGACGAGCTTTTCCAAAAAATACCTAGGAAAATGGAAAATGTCCATAGAAGCGAGATGCCTCGAGTGGTAACTAAATCATGAAAGAGAGTATTAAATACCTAGTGCATTGATCAATTGAAGACAATTGATCCTTGACAAGATCTTTGGTTACGGGGGAATCAAAGGTGATTCACAGTTGGGTGGTGGTCCTCCTCCCTCCAAGTGAGGTTTAGTTGGTGTCAGATGCATGGAATGTTTCTATGTTGATTCTTACACTCTGTTTTATTATTCCAATTTTCTTATGAAGAGTTTTCTTAGTTCATTGTGATGAGAATATTTTAATGAATTACATGTGCTTGGGTATTAATAGATTTAATGGTGTTTTCATCTATTCCAATGAGATTTAGTTGTATGGTATGTGTTTCATACAAATCCTTACATAATAGGATGTTAAATTATACAATTTAGTTATATGGATTGCTTAATTACCTCTATTATAGAAATAATGGATTAAATGTTATTAAGATTATCTTTACATTGTTAAGAAATGATAGCATGCCTTAGTGTTTTGCAGGTATTCATGCATGAAAGGAATTAATGGTATATCATTTTAATTATGTATGTATGGTTCTCTAAGATATCCAATGAATCTATCTAGAAAATAGATATCCAATGAGTTTAATAGATTGAATAACACCAAGTTGACTAAGGTAACTAGTATGCCTATAATGATATGATATCTCTTGTGTTGTGTCATAGCTCGGTAAATGTTTATTCTTGTGATAATTGTCATTGTATGGTATGAGAACAAGGTTATCTAAACCTTTCCTACATATAATACATCATGCTTAATATTGACTTAACATATGAGATTTATAGATAAATTTAAAAGCCCTCATCCTCCCCCTTTGTTATTGAACTTGTTAATGACTATGGAGTTTTTTATATAAATGTAAGTATAGATATATTGGTGGGCTAAAGATGCTCTTGACCAAGGTACAATCTAAATGATAAATAACAAAAAAAATTCACTTGAATGGGAGTCTATTAGAAAATTTCTAGGGTAGGCTCAGGAGGTACATTATAAATGGTATGGAAGTGTCAATTTCAAAGCTTCCGGCCTATGGGCCAATCCACCTCTATAGAATATGACTAAGGATGATAATTAAATAAGAGAGTTAACCAAATATTTTTAAAAGGGTGAAGTTTGAAAAATAGATTATGTTTCTTGATAGTACAGGAAACAGGAACTCAAATATTAACATGGCTATTGTCAAAATATATATCATGTGAATATTTTAAGGAATTTAACACTAATAAGGGTTTTAGCTGAGGTATAAAAAATGGTATATATGTAGGTTTAATTTTAATAACTTTACCCATCTAAATTGTGTGACTGTACGTAAAAACAAAAAAAAAAGGTTTTAAATCCTACAAGGTAAACTTAGATGTTTCAAATGTAGAACATCGAGATATTATTCCTTAATATGGATTCAAAATATAGAAATCAATAAACCTTCCATTGGGAATTGATTCTACGTGATGTATACAAGATGGTAAATGGTCCCATTTGTATTATTAAACTGTTAAATGTATTTATAATTGAACATAGCCATCCATACAACAATGATCCAAGCCATATTTCATTCGGAACAATGGTAAAATATCAACGCAAGAAAATATAGGTATTGCGTATATGTTTTCCTAGCAGCGACATAGGATACACTATTGAGTGGAATAACTTAAGAAAGAGGAGAAGACCCTGTAGAAGCTATTAGTAGAGGGGTATGGAAAGATGGTAGATAATAATGATAGTCTCAAATATAGATGAAGGCAAAATGTTGACTTCATTCGTAAACTCACTGGCTTTCCCGACCAGTGAATCTATCTTTGATCTTCTCGCTACTGGAAAAACTAAGATTCCATTTCTTATTTCGGCTCTTCTTTATCTTCTATAACTCCCTATATCCTCTTGGAAGCCAATAGAAGCTTCCTACAATTGAGAGGGACGAGAGATGTTGAATAGTCATCATTTTTGCAATGCCCCCTTCTAATAGATAATGGATGAGCATCAAAATTGGTTGGTATGATCATTATAACAATCAAACACTAAATATTCTCTGTGGTCGTATGCTAAAAAAACAAATATTCTAAGATGTATATAAATGATGCTATATATCGTTAAACAATAGTAAATCCATCATAGCATATCTGGTCAACACAAACAAAACCATCCAATTGATATGAACCATGCAACACTCGGTGGTAATGTGAATGCTGAAGGGAAATTTATCTCCTCTGCTAAACATACATTGTAAATTGTGGTAACAATAGATAGAGTGGATATTTCACCGAATTGTTGCAACCTTCCTAGTACTTATTTACTGACAATGATGGATTTGGAGAAAACTTGATACCTAGCAAGGAAACCCGATCCTAATTCCAGTCACTTACGTTTTTCTAAGATGAAATTTTGCACACATTGTGACAAACCTTTGTTCTATGAGGGATAGGTAAATGTAAAGAAGTCAAAGCCTTTGGACGACTGTCAGGCAGTGAGCAATACCCGACTCATATGCCCATGCGCTAATGTTTTTTCTTTTTCAATTCGAATAAAATCTTCTCAAATAACATGAATGTTGGTGCGGGTAGATCTAGATCTATGACTTATGGGTAAAAGAAATGAAATTGGAAAATGCTGAAAATCACTATCGAGTGGTTGCACTGTTCCATGAGGATCGAAGAAAAGCTAGAGCTTGTTATTGCCTTTGACAATCTATTGTTTACTCATATTGTTTCCTTGATAAGGCTGTTGTTTCATTTTAAATACTTCTTTCGACATGTTTCACCATAGTTTCAGAGGGTTAAGGAAGTTGTAGCATGGATGTTTCTTTTTGAATGACTGTGAATGCCTATCCACCAATTAAAGACGTTGGATAATAATTATCCTCATGTGTGGGTGCTTGACTGTATCCATGCATTAAACACATATAAAAACCTGAAGAAGGAATATTGTCTTCAAACGAGTACTTTATACATCAATGTGGGGAAGCTACTCATTAGTAAGTAAACAGGCTCGGTCTTTGTAGACCTCGTTATGCTATGTAGACTGCATGGGTAAGTATTATTCTTTCAGTTGAGTTGATATGTTTGAATGAGTTGACAGGGTGTTAAATTATTCTAGAAAAATTGTCTTGTTTGTGGATAGTGTGAACTCTTCACACAAGGAATAATTTTGGCATGACCTGAATTGATATACAAAGGTTGAATTCATGCTAATTAAAAATAAATGAAAATTACATGACAATACGCGTGTTCGTTGGAAGCTATACAATGTTCGCTGGTAGAGAATTCTTGGGCGGCTGCATTTTAATGAAATGTTTTTACGTGTAGTTATGTAACATGAAATTGGCATCCAGAGAATATTCCAAGTGTTCAATAGTATTCCATATCCTATTCCCTATAAATTATAATATTGCAGTGAAGGCAATTATAGTTGTTTCTTATTAGGCCATATAAAATTATTATTATAAAAAGAGTATTACAATATTGTTAAGAGTTCCAGAGTTATAATTAATGTTATACATTCATTCTTAATCGATACAGGCATCTATACTCAGAACAGATATAGAAAAAACTATGATTAAATAGAAGAAATAAATTGTTTATTGAGGATGTGGTATTTCTTAGTCCTTTTTTAAAGAAAAATGAATCATAGAGGGCTACATGTTTTTAACCGAGCACCCCAGATCAAACCATCAATAATTCCACTCAACATGCATCTGTGGATTGAGGTTAAAAAGTGTTGGTGCATTGATGGTTTTGCGACACCCATGTTAAAACTATAATTTCTATTCCTTGATCATAAGATAGGACTTGATGATTAAAGGTATCCCTCTCTCGTCTACTTCTAAGATACTCGAATTGTTGGCATTGACTATCAATATGCGCAAAGAAAAGTTCAAAAATTCCCGCACACGTTATTATTTCCCTGCTAGAATATTCAACGTTTTTATGAAATTAGATAGCTTTCACCCATGCAAAAAAGTATGGGTTGTGCATTTAAATAAATAGTAATAATAATAATATAAATGGGAGTCACTTATCTTGATTCCACTAAAAGTATGCCGACATAAAATGCAATAGCTTATAAAAATTGATTTCTTAGTCTTGAATTCTCCCTTGAAAATTTTGTAACACATTTAAAATTGTAGCTTTTTATCTAAGAGAGCCTATAGTCACCCAATGTTGTAATGAAATTGATTGTTCAACGCATTCAAATATTGGTTCTATATTTTCAAATATCACATAAGATAGTTAGGCTTAGTAAAGTTTTGAATCAGTTAAAAATGCTTATGTAATGATTAAATAACATGTAAATTTAAAACTTCCTTTGGTTCATTGTTCCTCAAAACCATGTTAAGGTATATGTCCCTGACCCAAAATACCTTGTAGAGAATTTCTCGTTCAAACTAATATCATAATACCTTACATACATTCAAATATATTTCATTCACTGACCATTTATGTGAAGAGTATAGTGGTAACTGCATTGGGAGTAAAAAAATATCAAGCATTTGTAGTATGCTAGTTGCCTACGGAAATGATTAGAATATAACATTATATCATCCTTTGAAGATCAGATAATATGGAAATTGAAAAGCAATGTCAATGTGTGGTATTGTTCAATTAGTCACTAGGGTTCAAGTTTCACCAAGGAAATTCTCTTGCTTATACTCATTCAATTTTCGTTAAGGATATGGTTGAGCTTTTCCTCATGTTTTGGTTTACTGATATTCACAATAGTGGTGAGGGCAATATGCATTTCCATTGGATTGAAAAAAAAATAATCCTATTGAAGTCCCTTGGAATATCCTTGTGCTTGCAGAAAATTAAAGACGAGAATGACATAAATTTTTGTAAGAGGTAGAAAGCAATGAATGAAGTGAATGATATAGTCATCATGTTATCACAATTACAATACAAGCAAATTGACACCCCTACAAGTAGTATAAAGGGAATTGACTAAATAAAAGGACATTTTTATAAAAGAATAAATTTTAAACCCTAGGAAGGTCTTATGCAATGAAAAAGGTTTTCATGAAAAATGTTACGAATATAAAGAACAGGTATCTCTACTGCATCAAATAGTAGATTTAGTGGTCATTGGCATAGTAGGTAACAATTAATGCTTGGGCCATAGAGCTATCCCACTAATGATAGTATCTACATGGATGATGATTTATAAGCAGAAATACTTATATTTCGAACGTATATGGATGGGTGAGACCTCTTTTAAATTGGAACTAGATGTACATAAGGAAAACTTGCGAAAAATTGGAAAGTTTTTTATTTAAACCTCTAATGCAATTTCTAGCATTAGGTCAACATCCCAAATGATGACACAGACTAGTTGATGAACTGTGTGGAAAACTATATTAGGTAAGAGATTTAAATGAGTATTGGTGAATAAAAACAAATCTCACCTAATATCTTAAAGGAGGACTAAATAATGGAAGAAGTACATGGTCGTATCTGGGCTTAGTTGTTGTAAATATATCTATGTCTTGTCATGGATAGTTTGCATTTCATTACCATAGTCTAGTTAAATAGTCATTAAGATAAACATGTTGAAGAGGAACATTCTTAATAACCATGCATATTAATGAGCTATATGAATTTATCATGCAAGCACATTTGTGTGCAACATTATAGTCTTGTAAGAATATTGTATTTATCAAGTGCTTACTGATAGGATGGTCTTCGTATTATGCATCCATATAAGGAAGAGTCATGAGTCTAAATCGAGCTATATATGCATGGGATCTTATGTCCCAACAATAAATAGGCAAAGTATGCATGAATAACTTATGATTATGTATAAGAGTGATGATGGACAAGAAAATTGAAGGTTATAGTACAAGACTAAATAACTATACAAATTATGGTTTAAATTATTCCTTTGATTATTGTGTCTACTTACAATGTGATTTATTCTTCAGTTGGAAGAAAGTATGATTTAGGTGAAACTTAACTTTAACAAATTTCTAGGACATATGCATATTTCGATGGATATTCATAATGGAACCTATATGTATCTTTGAGTACAAACCATAGTAATGGATGAAGTAGCACAAATGGTATAAATCACTAGGTCAATTAAATGGTATCCAAAAATCTATTTAAATAGATTGATATCATACAAATCGAAATACATATTTAGTGCCAATCAATATAGGGAGGTTCTTTTGTTGGATTGCATTAATAATATTTCGTGGCATAATCCATATAGTAATTCATAAAATGGATAATTGAAGGGGGATTTAATGTTAAGAGGGAGAGCTAACATGTAAATACACTGAGATCATAAAAGCTTAGCATTAAAAGGGGTGTAGGATTGAAAGTAGTAAAAAGATTTCATATATAGCTACATTAAATTATTCATGGCCAACAGGTTCTTAAGGCATGTATAGGGAAATAGTAAATCATATGGGATGAAATATGATCAGATACTTATTAGACTTCAAAATATGTGAGTTAAAAGTCTTCTTTAGAACATTAAGTAGAAGGTATAATTAAGATGAAAATATGCATGAATACAAGACTATGCGACTAATATTGTAACCACATGAAATTTGGAATTGATTTACACTTGACATAAAACTTTCTTAGTTACATATATGAACCATGATAATAAAAATTCCATGTAAGCTGAAGACAATTTAAGATAAAGGAATGTTGGTATGATACTAACATGGTGCAAAAAATATGTGGATAAATTTTATGTTGTGCAGGTGATACCATCAGGATGGTATTATGGGTTGTATCACATATGGACTATGTACAACAATAAATATGGGACCATATGACTACATATGCTGCAAGGCTGAAAAATGATATGTGTATTGGTGCGTATAACATACATTGTGTGTAGGTATGCATTGAGTCATTGGATAGATGTTTGGCTAGGGAAGCAATCCTGGAGGTTACTTAGAAGAAGGAAGGTAAGATTGGGATAAGTAACTATGGTTAATGGTAGTTTGGCATGTTGGAAATAATACTGAGAAGGGGGGGTGAATCAGTATTATCAAATCAATATAGCTTTTTCATTTCCATATTCATAATCATATACGCTACTTCAGTTAAGGATACTCGCGTATATACGCAACTGTGTTTAATGCAACTAGCATATATCAATAAACTTATTATTCAGTTAGTTGATCTTCAATGAGTGCATCAAAACATTATTAACCATATTAACAGTAAACATGTGTAGTAAAACAGAACAGATCATCACACATAAGGAACACACATGAACACCATGATATAAGGTGGAAACCCAATGTGGGTGGAAACCCAATGTGGGCGAAAACCACTTGCTGCAAGTCGTCTCAATCTTCTTTTTAATAAGAAACTTCTTTTACAATAGTTCTATACTGGTGTAGTCTTATACCAGTATGCAGGCTTCTACCTACAGAAGGCTACAACCTTCTCTTGTTCTCTAGACACTCCTGGAAGGGAGCTACAACCGCCCTTAGCTCTTGTACCAGCTGATCCATTTACTAGTACATAGTTGCTGGCCTATTGAAATGCTCCAACGTTTACTCGTTCTCCAGCTGCTATTGGAACGGAGCTACCACTCCCTTAGCTCTTATACTAGCTGATGTAATAGCATGTAGATGTCGGTCTACAATCTCCTTTCGTCCTCCAGGAGCCACATTTCATACATTTTCAGACTCGATACTCCGGAAGCACAACACCATAATCTGAAAGGCCACATTTCATCCAATTTTCATATTGGGCCCATCAATATCATTGAAGCACACAATCAATCAATACTAGCATCATCAATCTCTGAATCACCGAACTCTGAATCACTGAAACCCATATAGAGATTATTCATTCCAAGCAATTTAGATCCCGATCTATCCTTAGATCTTGTTCTCCATCAACTACTTATATTCCTCCTTAGCAAAGCCTCATGAACCCATAACCTGCATACTGGATCTCATGCGTCATCAGATATTCAAGACTTTCTCAATACCTTTGTCTAATGATCTTCTTCTCCTTTTATAATCTTAGGCCTTACTCAATACCATGCTCCGAAACCATTGAGAACCAATACTAGGGACCCAATACTTGGGTTCAACACTTCGGATGCAATACCAAGGACCAAAACCATAGGTCTAAATACCACCGACCCAAAAATAAGCTTTCCCAAATGTACGCACTTTTCCATGTATGGAAGTGCGTGCATACGCATACGCGACTTTTGATCAGCAATCGCGTGTGTATACGCATCTTTGTATATAGATAACCTGCGTGTATAACCTGCATGTATACCCTACTTGGTATATAGTGAACCTGCGTATATACGTGACTTGGTACATAGTGAACCTTCGTATAACTTGCCTGTGTACACGACTTGGTATATAGTGAACCTGTGTATATACTCAGCTTTCTTCATCCTTTGTAGTCTAATCATCAATTCTTTGCTACTGACTTGTTGCACTATAATCTATCATCTTGCCATCAAGGACAATACTTGTATCATAATGCCAACAATCTCCCCCTTTGGACTTGATGACAAAGCTAACTTGTCATACTGAGAATTGTCATCTGATTCCTTTGAGTTGTCCTGCATCCCATGTATTATGTCACATCTAATATTACTTTTGTAGATTCATCTAGTTATATATAAGTGAGTTGTTCTTCTACGAGTGGGTTGCCATCAAGTACAAAACATGCATCATAATGCCAAAAATCTCCCCCTTTGGACTTGATGGCACCAACACAAATCACTCTCCCCCTTTGACATCATGGGAAAAGGGTGGACCAAGATATTCTCTTTCCTTGATAAACATTTTGCTGCCCATACTCCCCATGAGTACCTATTGAAATCTTTGAATGAGCTCCCCTATGTATATGTCAAGGTGTATGCTGAAATCTCTTCTCTGCTAAAATGAGTTGTTCATGCTCCCCATGACTGTAAGCAAGGTATGCAAAAAGATGTTCTATAAGAATAACATGACTCTATACATCATAAATGACCTTCCTATCACCAAAGACTCATACACACATCCATCTCCCATCAAAATGGAGATATATCAAACTTGACTCATCTACCCAACCAAGTGAGGATACATCAAGGTTTACACATGATAATACAAGAGTATAACATCATCCATCCTAGGCACAATGGGGAAACCAACATAGGTCGTTACATGACCTTGATAAAAGAAATACATGACTGAAATATTTCATCATCCTTCCTATGCATAGTGGGGGTACAAACTACATCATATGATCAGAAAAGATTTCATCAAATGACTACAATAGATAGAGACACATTATTACACCACGAGTCTTGATATGGCCTTTACATGAGACCAAACATCTAAATAAGACCATGATAGTCATCAGCAACTATCATACACAATGTATGATCTGCTCCATAAGCATCTGTCAACAATATCTAGACTGGCAATCATGTTCTCCCTCTCTACCTATTCCATTTGTGCCAGATGGTCTCTGTCAGGCCCATATCAGACTCTTCTCATCCTGAGTTTGGCCCACTAATTTCCTTCAAATCAACATATACGCAATTGTATCCACAGAAACATGCGTATATACGCAGATCCTCCTTATGAAAATCGTGTTCATCCACTTCCAGATCAATAACCTGTAAATGTCCTATAACAAGGCATGATATCAACTCATCCTTTTGAACCTCATTATAAAATCATTCACATTATATCATATGTGTAAACACCATAGTCATCTCATCAACATCAAGATCTACATAATCCAAGTAGCATCACTTTGGGTACATGATCCAAGTAGCATCACTTTGGGAACATTTGCATCAACCAAAATATGTAAATATCAACCTATCATCATATAGGTAAGAACTCATCATCATCATGTCTCCACCAATGCAACTTTGAGTAATCATCCATATATCCAACCCTTTGTATCAAGACTTCTCGGTATCATCAACAACATCAATCCATGTGAGCATCAAGAACTATAGGAAACCTGCATCATAACTGTATTATATGATCTTTGTTCATATCACGACAACAACATATGAGTGACTCATCATAAAGTAAAGAAGATGTGTATTCAAGATTTGCACTTCTCCTTATCCTTATGAAGATCACCATGTAAGCACCATATATGCATCATCAGAGAATCAACCACAAATCTGATTTGAACATCAATTATGCAACCCCAAGAATCATATGAGATTTTTTCATGGACAACTCATAACGATAGAAAGATGTATTTTAACCATACAAGCATCATCAGCAAGGGCTACTAACCATAATGCCAACAATGCATTATTATTGAAAACATATGATCCACCTTGTTAAATATGATTATGCATCTAAGAAGTATCAAGACATCATCATCATCAAGTTAGGATAAAAAACACTTTAAAACATCTTACAAGTGTCAAGGCATTTCCACACATCATCAACAGATTGTAACCATTATCAAATAGAGCAAATAATGGACTGAATCATATCAGACCCTTTTTCTGAGCCTGTCCCCACTGTCTTTACGCAACTTCCCTTTATGAAAATTGCATATTAGATTTAGGACACTGAAGTTTTACACTTTCAGCTCCTCGTGACTCTGTTATGTCTATGTTGTGTCATGTCTGAGTATATTGTGCAGTGCCACATCTTTCTGATTAAACTTCCTTCTTCTTCCATATCTTCAAGTGTGATGATGTTTTCTCCTTTTGGTATGGTGCCCATACCTTGTTTCTGCATTCCTTTGCTATATGTCCAAGCTTGTTGCATGCATAACATCTTACATGTTTCATATTCCTTTTGTAGCAATCAACAGCTTTGTGACCAAACATATTCCAAGAAAAAGAATATCCATTAAAGTACCTGGACTGTGATGATCTTTCTATGTGATGGTCTTGAATCATTCTTCTTCTACATCTGGCTGCAACATGTCCAAGATTATGACATACATAACATTCAACATTATTCATCGGAGGAGTAAAAGATTTTCTTTCAAGAATTTCTTTCCTTGGCTGTTGATGGGGTGGACTTTTCATCTCCTTGTTGAGCATTTCGGATTTTGCATTAGAGATCCTTGTCCTATTTTCTGAACTAGATTCACCTTCAATAGATTCATGAAAACAAAGATCAATTTTGATAGCAGGAGACCTTTGACTACTAAGAATATCATCCAAAATCTTAGTACTATCTTGAAATCATAAGAGCTTATCCTTTTCTTCTAATTTATCATTTAGAATATTTACCTCAACCTCAAGTTGCTCTTCCCTTTCACGATGCTGCTTCTTCATGTTTTCTTCAACTTTTCCTTCTTCTTCCAATTGATGTCTTAGTTCAAGAACTTTGTTTTCTTGTTTTTCAAGAGTTTGGAGTAGTTCTTTATTCTGCTTCTTTGATTCTTCAATATCTTCCTTTAGCAAGAGGATCATAGCTTCAAGCCTTTCATAGTAACTGGATCTATCTCTGAGTTTCTTGATTGTTGTGCTTCTTTCATTTACTTCATTTCTTAATGATGTCACTTCATCCTGCAACTTTTGACATTTTTCCTTGAATAAATTCCTTACATTGTTTCCTTCCTCTAGTTGAGCTTTTAGTTTTGTAGATTCTTCTTGGAAGGCACATTCCCTTTTGTTCAGTAGATCTTGTTGATCTCTAATTTTTTTTGTGAGCCTTTTAAATTCTACCTCTATTTGGTATATTTCTTGCTCACCCATAAGAGCACATTCAGTTGTTTCACTATCACTTTCATCATCTTAAAATCGATATATAACAGTATCATGAGAGGATAACAAATTCATACCTGATAGTTCTTGTTCATCTTCATTCTAAAGCAATTATGAATCTGAAGTGCTTCTTCCACATATTCCCCAATCGATTCTTCCATTGTCATAGTCTTTCTGAGATGTCTTCTTCTTCTTAGGTGCTTTCATTTTGAGCTTCTTTCCCATTGTTCTATGGATCTCCTTTGAGTGATCAAGCTTCTACCAAAGTACCTGCTCTGATACCAATTGTTGGAAATAATACTGAGAGGGGGGGGTGAATCAGTATTATCAAATCAATATAAATTTTTCATTTCCATATTCAAAATCATATACGCTACTTCAGTTAAGGATACCCACATATATACACAACTGTGTTTAATGCAACTAGCGTATATCAATAAACTTATGATTTAGTTAGTTGATCTTCAATGAGTGCATCAGAACATTATTAACCATATTAACAGTAAATGGGTGTAGTAAAACAGAACAGATCATCACACATAAGGAACACACATGAACACCATGATATAAGGTGGAAACCCAATGTGGGTGAAAACCACCTATTGCAAGTCGTCTCAATCTTCTTTTTAATAAGAAACTTATTTTACAATAGTTCTATACTGGTGCAGTATTATACCAGTACGCAGGCTTCTACTTGCAGAAGACTACAACCTTCTCTCATTTTCTAGACTCTCCCAGAAGGGAGCTACAACCCCCCTTAGCTCTTGTACTAGCTGATTCATTTACTAGTATGTAGGTGCTGGACTACTAAAATCCTCCAACCTTTACTCGTGCTCCAGCTGCTACTGGAAAGGAGCTACCACCCCCTTAGCTCTTGTACTAGCTAATGTACTAGTATGTAGACGTTGGTCTACGATGTCCTTTCATCCTCGAGGGACCACATTTCATACATTTTCATACTAGATACTCCTGAAGCACAACGCCATAATCTGAAAGGCCCTGTTTCATCGAATTTTCATACTGGACCCATCAATATCATTGAAGCACACAATCAATCAATACTAGCATCATCAATCTCTGAATCACCTAATATTGAATCATTGAAACCCGTATAGAGATGATTCATTCCAAGCCATTTAGATCCCGCCCTATCCTTAGATCTTGTTCTCCATCAACCTTTTAGATTCCTCCTTAGCAAAGCCTCATGAACCCATAACCTGCATACTGGATCTCATGCTTCATCAGATATTCAAGACCTTCTCAATACCTTTGCCTAATGATCTTCTTCTGCTTTTATAGTCTTAGGCCTTACTCAATACCATGGTCCAAAACCATTGAGAACTAATAATAGGGACCCAATACCTGGGTTCAACACTTCAGATGCAATACCAAAGACCAAAACCATAGGTCTAAATAACACAGACCCAAAATAAGCTTTCCTAAATGTACTCATTTTTCCGTGCATGAAAGTGTGTGCATACGCATACGCGACTTTTGATCAGCAATCCCGCATGTATATGCATCTTTATATATAGATAACCTGCGTGTATACCCTACTTGGTATCTAGCAAACCTACGTATATACGCAACTTGGTACATAGCGAACCTGCGTATAACTTGCCTGTATACACGACTTGGTATATAGTGAACCTACGTATATACTCAGCGTTCTTCATTCTTTGTAGTCTGATCATCAATTCTTTGCTACTGACCTGTTGCACTATAATCCGTCATGTTTCCATCAAGGAAAACACTTGTATCATAATGCCAACATGGCATACCTATGATTACGATGAATATATGTGATGAATATATATTCCTATGTGAACTAATCTATTATGACCTTGTAGGCATATTGATGTGGAAAATATGCTAACTAATGTGTTGTATTTAGAGAGAATGCAACAAGAAGGTGTTCAACAAGAAAATAAAGGATTGGAAGAATTCAAGCAGTGAACATGCATTATTCATAGACAATAAATGATAAGGAATAGTTTCTTTAGTAATAACAAATTATGATATTATCATAGTTAAAATTTTGCATCTAAAAATACTCACAAATTGTTTGAAAACAATGTTACTGGTAGTTATGAAAGGAGAACAATCCTTGAGACTGATGTAGATATGGAAGAGGATTACTCTTTATGAACAATGTAGCTATGGAAGAGGAGCACTTTTGATGACCAATGTAGTTGTGGGAGAGGAGAACTCCTTGTGACAAATGTACATTGGGAAAATTACAACAAATGGCAGAGCCATGAGAGCTGTTGATTCAGAACTAGCTGCCTGTGAATGAAGACTTCATGCAGCCATACACCAAGGACAGTGTAAAATTTAAGGGGGGAGTATGTAACACCCCTGCCTTATGTGCTAAATTGTTGTAAACCTATGTTAAGTTAAAGTTAGGTGTGATATCCTCCCTTGTGTGTTAAATGATTGTAAACCTAGGATGAGGAAAGGTAGGTGATATGTAACATTAGAAGTAAATGTGTTATTAAACAATTAATAAAATAAATCACTTGGAGGGTGGATCACCAATAGAGATGAGATTCTTGCCAAATCCCATGTGCAATGGGATAGAGATGACTCTTTCATTATAAAGCTTCTAGATGTGATTCTAGATAAGCTTGGATGGATGGGAGATAAAGATCCATCAGACATAAAATATTTGCAAGAGATAAAGGCAAGATTTTATGAGGAAAAGCCTAGTGGGAGATAAAGACAAGATTTTACGAGAAAGGCCTAGGCAAATGGAGAAAATCCATAAAAGAGGGATTCCACTAATGGTAACTAAAGCATGAAGGAGGGTATTAAATACCTAGTGTATTGATCAATAGAGGGAAGTAGATCCTTGGAAATATCTTTGTCATAGGGGGGATCAGAGGTGATTCACGGTTGGGTGGTGGTGCTCCTCCCTCCAAGTGAGGTTTAGTTGGTGTCAGATGCATGGAATGTTTGTATGTTGATTCTTAATCTCTCTCTCTCTATTATTATTCCAATTTTGTTATGAAGAGTTTTCTTACTTCTTCACAATGAGAATATTTGAATGAATTACATGTGCTGGGGTATTAATAGATTTAATTTAGTTTTCCTCTATTATGACGAGATTTACTTCTATGGTATGTGTTTCACACTAATACCTACTTAATAGGATGTTAAATTATACAATTCAGTTATATGGATTGCCTAATTACCTCTCTTATAGAAATAATGGATTAAATGATGGATGTGACCATCGTTGATCTCATATGCATATCAAAGTTATTAAGATTATCTTTACATTAATAGGAAAGGATACCATGCCTTAGTATTTTTCATGTATGGGTCTCTAAGATATGCAACGAATCTAACTGGAAAATAGATATCTAGTGAACTTATCTTAAATAACACTGGGTTGACTAAGGTAACTAGTATGCCTATAATGATATGATATCTCTTGTGTTCTGTCATAACTTGGTAAATGTTTATTCTTGCAATAATTTTCAGTATATGGTCTGAGAACTAGGTTATTAGAACCTTTCTTACATTTAACACGTCATGCTTAATATTGACTTAACATATAAGATTTATAGATAAATTTAAAATCCCTCATCCTCCCCCTCTTTGGTCAAACTTGATAATGACTATGGAGTTTGTTATATAAATGTTAATACGGAAATACTAGTGGGCTAAAGATACCCTTTACAAGGGTACAATCTAAATGAAAAATTGCAAAAGAATTTCACTTGAATCGGAGCCTATTACCAAATTTCCAGGGTAGGCTCAGGATGTAAGTTACATATTGTAACCTATTACACCATCATAATTTAAAGTTATTTAAAAAAAAAGTCACTATCAGTGCTAAAAAATTAAATGGATTGGTTTATTTACTAAATTAAACACATTGTTGTGTCTATCACCAGTGACCAAACCTATTTTTTGTTCGAAATTATATGATTATTTGTAAAATATATTTAATGAATTTTGTATTGAATTGTACATGGTGTATATAGATTAAAAGAATGTCTCGCAAGAGGTCAAGTAACAAAAATATTGATCAACACAAATAGAACAAATCCAAAAAAGAAGAGAAGATAATTTCTTTATAAATTCATTACAAAATTAATATGTTTGAACTATATCTAAGTTAAAATAATGTGTATTAGTTATTCTGTGCCATGAAGAGCCACAAAATGAGGAGCTCGGTTAAATAATTTTTTATCTAAGTGCAAAAGAACGTAAAAGAATGGTGAGAAAATTGGAGAAGGATGAATTCGGTGAATGAAGAAATATTATTCAATATGATTTTATTTTTTTAGTTTTCATTAATAATATACATAATAATATTAGATAACATGTTTCAAATAATATATTAATTCACATATGTTTAATGTTCTATAGGGACCAACAACAAAGGAAAATAATGTCATTCTTGGAAAAGAAAAATTATAGAACATGTTAATGTCAATAAATTGCTACTTAGCTCATTTAGAGTAGTGTTGGAGGTTAAAGAAGGGGGACAAATATTTTACAAAGCTATGAGGGATATAGTTGAATGAGCGTATAGATGTACTTTCCACAAACAATATAAAAATAAATACAATGATTCCAAGAACCAAGTTAAATTTAAACTACCGGAGGTATTTCGAGAGCAATGGTCAATGAGAGTTGTGATACTTTCCATAGAAAAAACATACAATAACAAAAAGGAATCATTCAAAAAGAAATATTCCTAATTAAAATGCTTTTCCAGAATTATGTGTATATATAACTACAAAGCATTGATTTATTAATATGAATTTTCTTATATTTATTTTTGATATATCATTATAAAAATAGCTTATTACTTTTTGAGGAAGAAAATCAAAATCTAGAAGGATCAACTTGTTGATATCTAAAACATGCGGGTAAGAATGTCTAAAAAGGTGTACAAGGAGATGGTCAAAGAAATGGACATAATTGCATCACATGAGGAGCCATATCAATAAAAAACTACATGAAATGTATGTAATCATTAAATTTTTCTATTAGGTACATATAAATAAATAATTTAGCATTAAATATTGATTTTCAAATATTTTCTTGCAAAAAAAAAAAGAAAAAAATGGAACCCATACAACTCATAAAGCATAATGAAAATGAATAAAACGATTGATATCAATGTTTGTCACTAATTGTTAATATTTCCTTATAACAACTTAAGTTTTCATTTTTGTATATTTTAAGTTGTTTTACAACAACCATCCTTTAATATCTTCAAATAGAGGCTAACATACAAAGAAGATCCATTGGAAGAATTGATTGAAATTGGGTTAAATATGGGTTGAGTATATGTTAGCATATCAAAAATTATTTATGGAATTTGTGAGTATCTATGTTATCTTACTTCTCTAAGTTTATAATTAATAGAAAAAAATCCTTTATATCATTTTGGGATTCAACTGCGTTAGGCTAGTCATTCACGTATGACCATTTCCATGAAAGGTAGTCGTAACTGACTAATTTATCATGATTTTTGAATAGTTCACTTAGCACTCATTGCATCGGGTGGTTCTCATAGGGGTGAAGAAGTGGGATTGAAACTAGTGAAATGTGGAGAACGAATCACATAGCATCAATGGGTGACCTCCTAAGAAGTCCTGGTTACCGGGTGCAAGCCCCGGAAGTGATGATTGATGCTATGTGATTCGTTCTCCACTTTTCACTAGTTTCAATCCCACTTCTTCACCCCTGTGAGCATCACCCGATGCAATGAGTGCAAGTGAACTATTCAAAAATCATGAGAAATTAGTCAGTTACGACTACCTCTCATGGAAATGGTCATACGTGAATGACTAGCCTAATGCAGTTGAATCCCAAAATGATATCTAATATAATGCACTACGTAAACCCCCATACTTAAATTCAAAAAAGAATCAAGGGATCTCTACTTGAATGGTTCATGAGGCACAATACTTGCTAAGGTTTTGCAAATGGGGTAGCAAGCTAAGTGGGCTTGATTGTGGGGAAAAACTCCACAGTTAAGTGCGCTTGAGCCAGAGGATATCTAGGATAGGTGACCTCCTAGGAAGTCTTGGTTACTGGTTGCAAGCCCCGGAAGTGATGATTGATGCTATGTGATTCGTTCTCCACATTTCACTAGTTTCAATCCCACTTCTTCACCCCTTTAAGCATCACCCGATGCAATGAGTGCTAAGTGAACTATTCAAAAATCATGAGAAATTAGTCAGATAAGACTACCTCTCATGGAAATGGTCATACGTGAATGACTAGCCTAACGTAGTTGAATCCCAAAATGATATCTAATATAATGCACTGCGTAAACCCCCATACTTAAATTCAAAATAGAGTCAAGGGATCTCTACTTGAATGGTTCATGAGGCACAATACTTGCTAAGGTTTTGCAAATGGGGTAGCAAGCTAAGTGGGCTTGATTGTGGGAAAAACTCCACAGTTAAGCGCGCTTGAGCCAGAGGAGTTCTGGGATGGGTGACCTCCTGGGAAGTCCTGGTTACCGGGTGCAAGCCCCAGAAGTGATGATTGATACTATGTGATTCGTTCTCCACATTTCAGTAGTTTCAATCCCACTTCTTCACCCCTGTGAGCATCACCCGATGCAATGAGTGCTAAGTGAACTATTCAAAAATCATGAGAAATTAGTCAGTTACGACTACCTCTCATGTAAATGGTCATGCGTGAATGACTTGCTTAACACAGTTGAATCCCAAAATGATATCTAATATAATGCACTGCGTAAACCCCCATACTTAAAAATCCTTTATATTAAATTTATGACTTATTATGGGATATAAAACTTGTAGGAAACAAAATATGGAACTGTGCGAATATAAGAGTTTTTAAAAGACATAATGAGATTTGTTTTGGAAATAACGTATATGGTTCAACACTCAATTCTTACTATGGTTTACTGTTTTTTGATTTACATTAATGTATATTATTTATTTCAATTTTCATTATTCTGACCAATGTAGATACACACATTACACTTTACTTCTATGTCCATATATGGTTACCAGGTGCAAGCCCCGGAAGTGATGATTGATGCTATGTGATTCGTTCTCCACATTTCACTAGTTTCAATCCCAGTTCTTCACCCCTGTGAGCATCACCCGATGCAATGAGTGCTAAGTGAACTATTCAAAAATCATGAGAAATTAGTCAGTTACGACTACCTCTCATGTAAATGGTCATGCGTGAATGACTAGCCTAACACAGTTGAATCCCAAAATGATATCTAATATAATGCACTGCGTAAACCCCCATACTTAAAAATCCTTTATATTAAATTTATGACTTATTATGGGATATAAAACTTGTAGGAAACAAAATATTGAACTGTGCGAATATAAGAGTTTTTAAAAAACATAATGAGATTTGTTTTGGAAATAACGTATATGGCTCAACACTCAATTCTTGCTATGGTTTACCGTTTTTTGATTTACATTAATGTATATTATTTATTTCAATTTTCATTATTCTGACCAATGTAGATACACACATTACACTTTACTTCTATGTCCATATATGGATCTTGAAGAAGACAAGAACAATTGATGAAATCAACAAAACATTCATCCAAGTAACCAAAGCCATGAGAGTTGCTCGATAACCCACAACAACTCAAATGAAAAATGCTGATCTATTTGGATATCAGTGAAATTTGTTGTAATTTTTAAAATATTTTTCTATCAAAATCAGACATTTTGTTTAATCTAATGGACACAATGTCCCCATTGAAAGAAAATGTGTTACCAATAACTATCCCATTTTCTATGAGAAGGACCATATTGTTCATATATAATAAAATGCATTTTAATTTATTCTATTGTGCTTTCCAGTGTTGTGAAATGTTACACCACTGATTAAATATATGGATGATTAAATTTTATAATGAAGAGATGTGAAATCTAATGATATAACAAATTAATCCAAACACCATATGAAATTCACTAATCCAAATATAATTTATATGCATATTTTTATAGTATAAATGTCGACTTTTTGATGAAAACTAGATTTAAAAATTCACAATAATTGCACTTGCGCAGGTCAATGTTCCTAGAAAAGTGAAAATCAATACAGGGACATCATATATTAATATACACTCCTCTGAATATGAGGTTTTCAAAAACGATATATATAATAATAATAATGGTATCCCTGTGCATTAATACATACAAAATCAAGGTGCATGTGTAAAATCAATATGCACCAAGAAGATACACATTTCATGCACCAATGTGGTTTGCCTTGAATGCACTAGTGCATTGTTACCAATAACGCAATGGTGCTTTAGATTACATAAAGGAACTGGTACTGCAATATTTTTTTCCGTGCGCTAGTGCATCTTCTTAAAGGTACAACACTAGGGTTTTTGTAAACACATAAGTCTTGGGAGGTTATACTTTTCAAGCTTCAATGTTGTTTGCATTTAATGACCTAGTGCATTATATCATATACTATATGATTTAGTGCATTGTTACTATTAAAGTCCGAGTGATTTCATAAAACCAATGCCATAGTGCTATAGAATATTGTTTCCAACCTCAATGTCATTATTTAAATTAACAAGATTGATTCTTTTATATTAGTATCATACCCATGCTTTTATACCACTGATTAGCATTGGCTCATTTTTTCGCATAACAACCTGATGAAATGGAGAATATAAAATCATGATGGATGTAAGATTTTTTTGCTTTCCATAGTGCCCTTCATCAAAAGTATTGCCCAAGGAATTTTTAGAATACATAACTACCGGTCTAGTATAATTTTTAGGCATTGATGTTGTTTTCATTTAATGCCCTGGTGCTTGGTATCATATATTGTATGAGCCAATGCATTTTTTTATTAAATAAATGGTGATTTTATAAAGTTAATGCATGAGCTCTCCAAAATTTGAATTCTAGTCTAAATTATTTTATTTAAATTTATAGCAATAATGTTTTCATATTGGTGGCACACTGGTGTGATTTGTCCAGTAAGAGAACCACTAAGAAAAGATCTTCTAAAACTTATGTCCATCTAGATTTCTTTAGTTGTGATGAGTTTCCATTATTAGCTATGGTAAAACATATACTACCTAAAGCAAAAGTTTTATGAGAGGATTTTTTGTTGATTTTTTCTAATTTTATAACACTAAAAACCTTCGTTATAAGCTCTACTATAAGGATTTTCCTTGTAGTGTGTCTTTAAATCTAGGGTAACTTAGAAATAAAGTCTAATGAAATTATCTCCCACTTCCATTCTAGTATAGGAATGGTGTTTAAAAATCAAACTGGGCATGGATGTTCTACTTACGCTTACTGACATTCCTGACATTTTTTGAACTATTCAATTATCCCCCTTTTCATACGTGACCAATAAAATTCCCTTTTCAGGGTGGTTATCATTATCTGATAAATAGGGTGTTCATCCAGTATTAGTCATTTAATTTTTACCACATCCATAACATAAAGTATATCATCAAATGCTAGCAATCCACTTTCAATAATTGCATAATTTGGCTGTTTTCCTTAACCAAGTTTAATTTTCATATTTTCACAAATTTGACTTAACTCATATATTCTATTTTTTTTGTTTTTCTATGTTCAATACAATTTGCTCTAGATTTACTCTCTGATGCTTCACTAATATGTTTTAGACTTCAACTTAGCATGTCCACTACCTTGTTTTCCTTTCCTTTTATATGCTTAATGTTGAATTTGTATACACTCAAGAAAGTCATCAATCTAGATTGTCCATAATTCATGTCAGGGTGACTAAAAATATATTTTAAAATCACATGATTAGTAATTAGGGTGAACCCTTTCCCAATTAGGTAATGTCCCTACATTTTATGTGTGTGGATGGTAGCTCCTAATTCGAGATCATAAATTACATAGTTTCTTTCATTCTCCTTAAGTCTGTGGGATTCATAAGCCATCATACGATCTCCATGCATGAGCACACCTCCAAGGCCTTCCAGACAAGCATCATTACACACCGAAAAATTGTTATCATGGTATGTTATTTTCCACATAAGTGCAACAGTAACTAAATGTTTTAATTGCTCAAAACTTTCCTGAAATTTTTACATCCACTCAAATTTTACCTATTTCTTCTCCAAGGAGGTTATGGGGTATGTTGATTTAGGAAATACCTCAGATAATCCATGATAGTATTCAGTGAAACCCATGAATGGTCTCACATCTGCCACATCCTTAGGAACTATCCAATTGATAATATCCTTTTCCTTTTAGGGATCTAGTGCTATCAAATATTTAGATATTACTTGCCCAATATGTTGTATCTTGTCTAGGTAAAACTGACATTTCATGAAATTATCATATAGTTAATGTTCACACAAGGTTTGTAGCATTATTTCTAAATCTTGTTTATGTTCTTCCTATGTATTTGAATAAGTCAATATATCATACAAAAATATTGAAACAAACTTGTTTAAAGAGGTAGTAGGTGCAGTCATGAGTTTCAAAGGAAGCATTATAAATTCATACTGTATGTATTGAGTTTGAAAAAATGTCTTTATAATTTCATTTTTTTTAATCCTTAGGTAGTGATAACTGGATCTGAGATCTATTTTAGGGAATACAATCACTCCCCTCACTTGGTCAAAAAAAAATTCGATTTTGTGTAGGGGATACTTATGTTTGATTTTCCATTTAGTTCAATATTAATAGTTAATACTCAATATGAATCCTATATTTCTTTTTGAATAATAGGACTTGTACACCCCACAAAGAAAAATAGGTCTGATATACACCTTATCTAGCAACTCATGTAACTACATATTTAACTCCATTATTTCTAGTACACTCATTCAGTGAGGCACTTTTGATATTATTGTTTCTCCTAGTGTTAGCTCTATAAAGAAATATATCTGTCTCTTCGGTGGTGAATGAAGGATTTCAATAGGAAATACATGTTGATATTCTCTGATAACTTCCAACTCATTCAAGGATTTGACTAGCTTATCTAGTGAATTCTCCTCCACTTGAATGAAAACTATTTGACAGCCTTTCCTTGCAGCTCTATTTAATTGTAGAATCGATATTTGGTTAAAAAACGAGTGGCCTAGGTATGCCTTTTATAATTTTGTTTCTATATTTTATGAAGTGCTCATAACAATGTTTTCAAGGGAATGGACAATTTTCCTATATCCCTCCAATCATTCCATCCCAACCAAAAACTCATGTTAGACCAATGGCAGGATGTTCAAATTTGTAATAGTCGTATTTTGATTTAACGTGATTGGGAAAGTCTCCACCTGATTCGTAATATTTCATTTGTGCTAGTAGTTGACTCGACTAACAATGCTTCTTTATATTTTCAAACTTTCATATACACTTTTCTATAATATATGGACTAACATATCTTAAACTAGCACTAACGTCTATCAATACATAAACATATTGGTTAAATATAATACGTTCTATCTCCAAGATGACAAATTGATGCTTTTTTTTAATCCTCTTCCAAGGCTACATTGGTACATAGAATATTTCTTGCCACGTCATTAATAATAGAGGCCTCTTAAAATTTCTACCAGTTTTGTAAAAATATGGTATCATAAGGACCATTTCACAAAATATGGGGTTCTCGACACTTGGAACACTTTAAGGGCTATTTATCCTTTCCACTAAATCCTTTATTACTATTTTTTTTATTTTTGTACCTAGAATCGGTCTATTTTCTTTGGTGTTGATTGTTGTTTTTGTTGAAGTTATGATTTTGGATTCCCTTACTAGATGGCTTAAATAGTCTAGGTTTCCATCCTTTTCTAGCCCTGTTGAACACGTCCTTCTTTGTATTTTGCCATTATTTCAAGTTTTCAATCCTTTGTCTAGCTTGTTGATATTAGATTCTTTCTTTTCTAATGGCCTCATCTATTGTTTTTGGATTATCATACTCTGGATTATCATACTCAATTTTCTCCTTAAAATAGAGTGGGAGACAAACTATAAAATGTTGCACTTTAGCTTTTTATTCTCTTATATATGACACAGATCTTAAAAGATGAGTAAATTTCATCACTAGTTCATCTTTTGATTTTTGAAAACATTTCAAATCATGTAACTCCTTGGACTTGTCATCTAAGTAATGTTTAGTTAAATATATTTCTTTAAAATTAATTGAAATTCTTCCCAATTAACAACATTATTCTCCAAGCTATGAAATTGATTCACTTTTTCCACCACAAGGAAGTTTTTCCCTGTAATTGGTAGGTCTCCAACTTAGCTTTTATTTTAGTATAATACTCTTAAACTTGAAAATATATGTCGATATTCAACATTCATGCCTATGATACTTCTTGATATTCCCCATCATAGCTTAGGGTTAAGTTTTTTTTTACTCTCCTTGTAGCTCCATTTTTGGCTTCCTTCTAGGCTTCAAAAAAAAATTCATGAGTTAATATCCTCCTTCCCCTCATAATTTTCTTCCTTACAATCAACCATCTCTTTATACGACTTCCACTTAGAGAGACTTGTCTATGAAGCTTTTAATTAGGTGTCTTCCTTCTGCACTAACTTTCAACAACTACTCATGTCCTACCCAAAGATTCACTAACTTTGACTTCGAGTCTCTCCAGTGCTAGTGATTATTTACCCAAATGATGTTCATAGATTTATTCTTTGCCTATGTGAGTATCTCCTTGTGATTTTTCCATTCTTTATTTCTCCTATTCAACTTTCTTCTTATTTTTTGAAAAAACAAACATTTGTTTTAATAATGAAATTGTTGTCAGGTCAATTTTGATAGTACCACTACTTGTTTTTTCTCTAATACCATATGTAACATCCCTCTAAAATTACTCAAAATTTAACAAAAAATTACCAATGATTATATATGTCTATTCACAAAGGTATACATGTTTCCTTTTGAGCTTCTCTTTACCTATTCTATAAATGAGAGTTACTATATAACCACAACATCAGATTCATCTTGTCACCTAGTTTCTACTAATGCAAATAGAACTTTACTTATATATATATATATATATATATATATATATATATATATATATATATATATATATACTATATATATTACTCAATGTTTCCTCATTCAATGTGAGTCTTTCATCAACTAAGGCATTGGCCTACCCAACCCTTACTCATAGCCAAAAGATATAATTGTTTCTTTTATATTTCATTACGTAAAGACTTGTCCTTATAGTATTATATCAATGTTAAGAGGCTTGGTGTCATATTGGTTGTGGAGTTTATATATATTCATATATAAGTATGTGTAATTCTTGCACATAAGTGACCATGGTTGATCACTTGTGCACATTTTTTTATTTACCTTAGAATATTTATATATATACCCCTCAATGTGGTCAAATATTAGAGGCTCTTGGAGGGATTTCGTTTCTATCTTGTGCCTACGGCCCATGTTACAAGTTGTACTTGGAAGTATAGTTGATAGCCTAGTCAACCCTTTGACATGTGGTAATATGAATAGTATGGATTGATTATGGTTTAATTTATGATGATTACAACTCCTACTTCGTTAGAGTAACTACCTACTCTCATACACTCTACCACTTTGGCCTCATTTGAAAGTGCACCAAGTTTGGAACAATCTCCACAACATTTAGAATTATACTAGAAAAATAAATTTTTTCCTCAAAACATGAAGATTTACATAATGATTTTTTCTAGTCTTGTTCCACATAACGAGAGAGTTGAAATTCACTTATAAGTCAAGGCAGGGTTAACAACTATGTTTTAATTCGACCTTTACCCTTAGAAAACCATAAAACGTATGTCTAAATATTGTTATAATATCTAACCTAATGTTGCATCGATTTACTAACACAAACTGGAAGGAGACAACAATCCCTTGATATTTAGAGGAGCCCACCTGAAGGAAACACCCATCCCTTGAGATTTATAGGTAAAAATATAAAGGAGATAGCCCTCCCATGAGACCTACAACAACCATCCTAAAAGGTACATGTCCTCTAATATTTATAGGCACCAAACTCAAGGAGACACTTACCCTTCCATTTCCAAGCAACAACATTCTTTGCCTACCACTACTACACAAAGGGGGTTTTAAGAAAATATTTGAGACAATTTTTGGGTAAATTATTTTAACTTGAGACATCAAAAGCTTTTGTATTGTATTAAATATCATCTTTAAGTGGGTGTCTCAAATTATTGTCTTAAACATTTGTCTCTATAAATACCATATATAACATAACCATTATTGTCTCTTATGAGACAATTTTTGGGTAAATTGTCTTAACTTGAGACAAAAAGAACTTATGTATTGTGAGTAAATATTGTGTTTAAGATGGTGTCCCAAATTATTGTCTTAAACAATTGTCTCTATAAAGACAATATAGCACAAGCATTATTGTCTCTTATGAGACAATTTCATTTTTGTCTATCGAGAGACGATAGTCAAGATTAAAGACATATTGTCTTAAGATAATATGATAATATGTCTTTAATCCTAGCTATCATCTCTCTAGAGACAAAAAAAAATTATATTTAAATAAAATACAATATTATTTTTTCTCCTTAGAGACAACATTAAATAATGGATCTAGAAGAATATCTCTCCATTGAAATAAATCAATATAAAAATATATTTAATTAAAAAAAACTACAATATCATTGACAAATTCATGTTAGGGCACAATGGAATCGAACCACCAACCCCCTTATTAGTAAGGAAGGTGCTCTTCCATTGAGCTACTACCTTGTTGATGGTTCTAGACTTGCCAACATGTGAATAGATCTCCCCGGTAAGAAGTCCCAATTAGACCTCAGATTGTTTGGTTTAGGAGTTCTAGTAGTGGGTCGTATGGTAATGCCTTGACCATGATTTCGCGCAAAGGAAAGTAAGATAACACTATTGGTAGCAAGGGTGTGATAGCTCTAATGAGCCAAAGAAGATGTATGAGAGGTTCTAACAAATGGGGGTTCATATGATTGTGCCCCTTGGAAACCTATGATAGCATGCAGTTATGAACGGAACACACTAGAAAATATGCATCACAACATGGAAGGCAAGTTAGGTAGTAATATAAAGTGATGGCTAAGGCAACAACAAATTCTAGAAAGATGCATACATACATACACAGATAACTATACATGCATGCATAAGTAAACAGATACATATATCATTTAGAGTAAACCAGATAACATAGAATAGAATACAACATATGAATAAAATGTGATGTCTCTTGTTATATTAGTAAGTGTAAGTTCTAGTCATACAATACATCTATGTCCAACCACTAGTTCCAGTAGTGGAAGGTTACAGCCACAACCACCTACTCCTTCAAAGAGATGTACTAGCTCTTCACAGTGGAGAAGCTAAGGCTTGTTACAATACTATTGAAGCTCTCTCCAAGATAGTCTTATCGGAAGCTTGGCTTACCAAAAGCCTTTACAATGTGTTACGAGGGACTATTTATATAAAAGGGTGGGGTGGCCATTGACATTCCCCTTTGTGACTATTCATCTACCCTCATGAATCTTCATCTACTCTATGATTGTTGTATCCAACTATCAACATTTGACTTACACTAGACAAGACATTACATTACAATTCACATGTATCCATGTGAGACAAAATGGCTCGAGCAAGCCATTCTAAACATCATTATGACTTGGGCAAATAGGGAAGTAAAACTCCTCAACATCCTCATGATCATCAACAATAACATATTGATTCCAAGATTGGTTGTCTGTGATGGTGCCCGTGTGCTCCAAGGTGATATCTTTCTAGAACCTAACTCTTGCTTGCATAGCATCCTGGTACACTGCTTGGGCTCCTTTATTGAACTCGTCTGAAAACATCCACATCATTGTATTCCATGTAGTCGGACCATCAACATACTTGTGCATGATGTATGAATTGATGGGTAAGCCTGGGCTAGTGGCTATACGCATCAACTCGTCAAATTATGAGTCAATCTCTAATCAAACTTGTGCCTTTGTCTTCACCTAGGTGAGAGTCCCAATAGATGGGATCGCATATACACACACCACAACATTCATACTGTTGAATGCATCTGCATGGGAAGCTTGTATACTAGTTATGATGTGTGGGAGATCTTCATAGTTATAGATCTAACTCTGAATATGTGCCTTCAACTCAATCGCATCGGCATTCATCATCTTAGGCAAGTGAAGTGGGTATCCCTTGAATCTCATCATCCATGCTTTCATGTACTCAACACCAGCATGCAATTTTGCAAAGATGCGTGTTATTCTAACACATCGTTGCTACCATCTATTGATATGGATGACTGCCTTATGCACAGTCCCAAAATTGGAGTACAATGCTCACATAACTATGTTAGGGGACAATACTTCATCTATTATTTCCTTCTTTAGTTCAACTCAGGAGGATGTTGTTACCAACTCTCCTCCTTTCTTGGCCGTCTATAGTCCCTTAGCCATTCGCTCATTCTCAACTATCGAAAAGTGAACACTTGAACAAGTGGCTTTGGCATAGACTCTGGTAGCATCGGTCAACGTTGTTGGATGTTTGCACACATTAGACACAATCACTCATTCCTCAACTTATGTAGGAGATGTATGATCATTTGGAGTTGGAACTCTACGACACTGAACCACTATATGTTGAGACTAGTCGAATGAGATGTTGTGGATCTCTCCTTTGAGCTGATCTCCAAGGATCTTAGTGCCTCCTTGGTCACTTGAGACTTGCTTAGATTATGGATGTTGTGAAGCAGGTAAGTCAACCTCTTGGTAGTGAGGCATGAGGTCGGTTTCTTGTTCGAATTCCTGTTACCCCATATCTATATCCAAGTATTGAAGTGTTGGCTCTATCTCATGAGGAAAGTCTTGCTCCTACAATGCTTCACCTTGTCTTCCTGATGTGAGCTATTCTGGTGAGTCTACTACATGTACGATCATTGTTTCATATGTTTTCATGTGTTATGCCCCCTTCTGTGCCTGTTGATGTTGTGCTTCCCTCTACTATTTCCATATCTCTTGTTCCTTCAGGATTTGCTCCTTTAGCTCATGTAACTCCTCCTTTGTTTCCTCAACTCTTCTCTTCTCCTTCTCCTTTTTCATGATTCTCTGGTCGTGTTGTTTCCTATTTGCCTCTATAGCCAAATATGCTTTATCCACAAGTGGATCTTCTTAGAACTTGCAGCTTTGCTCTTCCTCCATACGATTAGCAATCTTCCTCTTGACCTTGTCATGCCCAGGTATGCTTACTTCTACTGTTGTTGCTTCTTCTAGTGTTTTCACTCTCTAGGATGATGCTTCACGTTGCTTCACTAACAAATCCATTGTGAAGCCAAACTATTCATCGAGCCTGGAGAAAATTTAGCAATATCTCCATGGGTCCTCCACCGCCTAATGAAATGCCCCATGGATCTAGTTGAACTATACTCTCATGCAATGATCTTTCACAAGTCAATGTGGGTCATATCGATTATAACTTCGGAGGTCGAATGGATACTTCTTCATCTGATGTGCATTGAAATCCACATGCTTGAAACTCTTAATATCGTATAACCCAATCTGTAATGGAAGGGTGAGGCAAGGTGCCTTCCTCCTCCAATCCAGTCTAGTTGTCAATCCTATTGAGATGTGATATGCTACTTCTTGCATGACAAGTATGTGCAAGGAAAAATTTGAAGCAACATGTGGAGGCTTCTCCACATTCAAAATTCATATGAAGTTGTCAGATGGTGACTCATAACAATCAAAAATGTGTATCAGTGCCTCCATTGTCACCTTCGACATGCAGGGTGGATCCTATTCGAATATCATCTTGTAAAATGGGCTGCGAAAATGATCAGACAACCATGTGATAATGCCTCTGAAGCTGCATTCAGACAACAACTTATAATATGTGTTCACAATGATCTCTGTTGGTGACCATGCCCACTTCACGCCCAGGAACTCCTGTCAGGCACAAATTTCATATAAAATGTGGGCCGACATGTACATCTTTGCTTGCATACCTTTAGCTGTCTGTCAAGCCTTTAATACCTATTCATTTAGCTAATGATCCAACATGTTGGACCAGTTATATGGTTTTCCCTCTCTAGCTAGTTGGTGAAGAGTGATCACCCAACTTTGTGGGAAGGTCTCCGTGTTTTGTTGGCCATACGGCCGACATGTAAATATGAAAAATTATTGATACGTATTTGATAGTATCTTCATCTCATACATCTTGTTAGGTGACATCCTGAATCTAGCGGCCCCTTTACCGTATTCCTCAAAATGTCTCTAGAGTTGGCAGTGCTACTGGGTAAGCTGAAGGGAGTCTCCATGGTAGTCACAAGATCTGACATCTGATACATCTCATCATAATCATGTCCCCAAAATGTTACAATATTCATCCCACTAAGAGTGATCAAAGTCGTCGTCCCAGGATCAATGTGTGAGAGGATCCAATGTATCATGTCCGCACATGGTAACACGGGGTATCTACATGCAATCTGTTACAAGCCAGATTTGTGAATGCTAACATACACTTGGTGGTCTTCGAGGTCTTCCCCAAAAGTGCCTATAGGTGCTTCATTAACCTCTTGCCATTTTAGCTTGATGTCCTTGTCTATAAACGACTTGTTGTTCTCATAGATCTATAGACTTGAGGACACTAATTCAACTGCTGCCCCAGTTGCACTTCCATTAGTTTCCTTGGATCCTCCTCTCCTAGAGGCCGTTGATCTTGTTCTACTAAGAAACATGCATGGAAATAAATTTGTCAGTGAACTCCAAAGAAAAATCAAGGAATGACATAACAGATATCTGGGGAATGATACTCAGGGATTGCGCAATTTATTCTAGGAGGCTAGGAGAATGGCTGCGAAACTTGCGCAAAAAGTAGTCTAGGCTATCTGTGGAGGCTGACTAGCTATTGGATTTGGACAATGTGCAATCTAGGCTGACTGCTAACTGTTGGGATTGCACAATGCGCAATTCTAGTTAGCAATGACTACAGGCTCAATCACAACATTATGCAATTTACTGGGCCTGTAGTCACTATCACTCAAAAATGCACAAAGAATTCCTAGAGCACAGTTCCTGGGTATAAATGTGTATTTCTAGAGAGGAATATAGAGCCTTCCCTCCCCATATTGTGTAATGTTGTCTTGGTGAGGCAGAGTCGAGGCCAAGGCTACCCAGACCCACCGATAGGCAACTGAAACAAATGTGAAAGTGAATGCATGGTGATATTGAGTTAAACAAGAGGTGATTGATTGTGCATGAAAATATTGAATGAAATATTAAGAAAATAGAATAACATGCATGTGGGTGAAGTGAGTTAGTGAATCGGTGACCATTCTTGCAAAACCATTTCGTGCATGCGACAGTAGTGAGATAGCAACAAAAAATGAAATGTTCCTCTTACAAGCTAGTATGGATGTAAATGACAACAAGTGTTCAAAGAAATCAAACAAACAACAGTCACACAAGAAAAAACACAAAACGCGACAGAGATGTTGAAAAAGACAAGTTGAGACAACTTACCCGTGAATAACTGAGTTAGATGTGTCAAAGTAAATGTACTAGGGGATGTCACAGCTCCAAGATAAATGTGAAAGAATCAATTATGATGTGTCAAATAAATAATTTAGGGCTCACGACACACATGGCATGAATCCAAGAAAGGGCGACGCATGGAGGAAAGATTCTAAAACGATCCTTGCATGCAACCTCCCACTACTAAAAATAACTCCCTAAATCAAGGGATTCTTTTTGTATTTTTCTTTTTCCTATTACAGGAAAAGAAAGCCATGCATACAAGTATAGATTCTTTGGTCCCAAGTGGAACAAGTCAACCCAACTTCACATACAAGAGGTTGCTCAACTGCTGGGAGAAAATGTGCATTTTTGGATGGGAGCTAAGCTGGCTGCTCGGGAGATTTGTGTAATTTCTGTGGAGATCAACTGACTGTTGCCCAGGATTTTGCAATTCCTCGGCTGAGCAGTCATGTTGGGGAGAATTGCACAATTTTCTGGATGAATCTTGACTGGCATAATTTCTTAATTCTAAAGCCGAGAAGGAAGCTAGGCAGAGTTGCATAATTTCTAGAGGGAAGGTTGGTTGCCCTACACAAGTGAATAATTTCTTGAGCGAGTTGTTGAGCCTGCAGCTAGACCACGTCGAGAGGAACAACCTGTGAGGGGAATGCATCAATCTTTGATTGACAGACTACCTTTCTATAAGAAAAGAAATGAACCTTATGTTCTTAACGAAGTAAGACAAGGTGTTGTGAAAGGTTGGTAGGGAGGCTCCAAAACAAAGTTAAGGAAAAATTTTGGAAGGTGTTTGTAGCTACTACAACACTTGGCGACACACTAGTAGAACTCTAGCTCTCCAAATGGACCTTGTTTGTGAAAAGCAATTCTAACACCTCTAGAAGTATTGTTCATTTCTCCATTCATCTTGGTTTCACACTAGCTTGGTTGTAAGATGTAGCATCTTCCAAGCTCTTAGATGATTGACACACATTCCAAGACAAGGCAACACAGTTGTTTTGATTGGTGTTGAGGGGTATATTGATGGACAAGAAATATAGTCGTCAGAGTCTTAGTTTCACCTCTGGTGTTGCTCCACTACCAACAGGCCTGCATAGTACCCTGGTGGAGTTACATAGGACCACAAGCATGCCTATTCTACGAACGAGCCTGGTCAATACCCCGATGGAGTTACTTGCATTACCTCTCTATGCACGAAGCCTTTCTCTTCTTTCGTCTTGTTCATTTTTCATTTTTTGAAAATTTTCACTTTCATTTTTCATTTTTCATTTTTTTCATAACTGTGCACCTCCATGTCCATTATAGAATCCAAAGAAATGTAGCGGAGAACTTTCATTAGATTTTTGTGATCATTGGCAGTGCAACCCCCAACAACAACTTTTCCAAAATGTTTTGGTTACCTAGTTACGTGTGAGCTGCAGGGGATGTCGGGTCGAATAGGTGAGGGAATAGCCTGCGGGTTTTTGGAGTAATTCAAATTCCATGGTGAATTAACTTCGCGATGGAAATCCGAATTTATGTCAGGAACTTGTCAGTAGTCGACATTAATGCGCAGGGTGGCGGAGGGTAGAGGAATTGCCGGCGGCCAGAGCCTAAAGTTTTTCCAAACGACGATGGAAACGGGGCAATTCCTCCGCCTGAGTAGACTACTCCTTAAGGATGTCTATTTGTGGTCCATCACATGCATATGTTGGAATTTGATAATGTGTATGAATCGTCGAAATCCCTAGTTGCAATGAACAACTTTCCTGATCATAGAAAGGGATTATGAACCGACAACATTTAGCCGCGTTGATGTAACAGCTAAGTCATCCATATTGATAAGATTCATTTAAAAACCCTGAATATTTCACCTCTACGTTCTATCTCATTCGCTCGCTGTCCACTGACTTGTCTTGTGATGTAATAGTAATCTCAGACATCGCTTTCTCGCGACACCGATCATGTAAAAAGTTCGAAAGACACCAAAACGCCAGATAAGGCAATTTGCAACAATCATCATTCCTGTCCAGTTGCATGGAGACTATTTCTTTCGGAAATGATATAGAATCTGTAGACAGTTGCATGCTTCTGGAATCGTCAAACATACACCATCAAAGCTAAGGGCTGTCTGCTCGTGGACCATCACATGTAAATGTCGAAATTTAATAGGATATATGTTTGACTAAAATACCTCAATGGCATGAACTTTCCGGATCGATGGAAAGCGATTTGGATTACAACAGTTATGGCAGTCATAATCTTCTCAGAAAACCACATAGGACTAGGACAGGATAAGTTAATGTATTCTGTTGGCTAAAACCCGTTTGCGCATTAGATGCAAACGCGGATTTGAAACCATCTGGATTTCTAGGTTAGTTAAATGGACTGTGAGTGAGACGCGACAGTCCTTAGGGGAGAATTGATGGGCCAGACTGCCAACTGACTTGATAGTACGAACGTTGAGGGGGAAAACTGCGGGAATAGCGAGGCAATGTGATGACCGTCAATCCGACGCTCAAGTTTACTGTCTAATGGATGTTTTCTATGGCATCTAAGTCGCGAACGAATCAAATGGATGTGACCAGTATCTTGGGATTGGCACATATGGCAATGCTACGTGATTGTTTTGTTAGTTCTTCGGTTGATAGAGATTGGTTGTAACTAACTGTCCGCACTATGTTACATACATGGAGTTGAGTAGTGCACGGTGTGTAGGCTTTACGAGGTCCTATTAGAATATCTGACTTAGCTTTCGACTCTACCGTGGGGTAAACAGCACTGAAACTGCCCAGCTTTTCTGGGCTAATTTATCGTGAATATAACTAGAACTATGTCGAAAGCCAAAGTTTGAGTTATGCATGGGAAACATTGTTTATAGAACTTTATTTTGGACATTTCTCCCCATTTTAAGATAAGTGAAACGGGTTTTTTCAAAACATAATTAAAACCAGTGAAACTTTGAAAAGGAACAATCTAATTACCGGATAGCCTAATCTCAATTGAAAATAAGTGTAGGCAGCATTGCTACCTACATCTCATGCGAAAAGTAATAAGTATATGAAAGAAAAAGTTAGGCATGGCATTAGTTATATATATAAAATATCTTTTAAAATATTATGAATTGAAAATGAATAGAGTAATAAATAGGCTTTATTAAAATTATATATAAGGCGTAATGCGTATGTACAGAAAATTTATAAAGTTTATAGTTATTAGTATTTTATTATATGAGAATTTCGATATGTTTTGATTTTTTTTTTAATTACCTATTATGTATATGATGAAAAGAAACATAATTAGAAATTTCTTTACATCAGAATATCATAGGATAGTTTCCCACTATTTTTTTAATGTAAATAGTTACTAAATTATGATGCACTGCCATCCATTTATCAATTTTGCATAAAAAAATGATAAGTAATTGTCCACAATTAACGAAGGATTTTTTAGATTTTTCTATTTTTTAATATAACTTTTATAACTCATAATTGAATTTAAAAAAAATAAAAGTAACAATGAACCAATTAGAAAAAAATAATTTACATTTTGTTTTATTTTCAGTTTATTATTTTGTTTTTAAACCTTGCTAAACTTTAGAGAATCTTCGGAAAATTTCAAAACAAATTAAAAATCAAAGATCTTTTTTTACCAAAATAAAGAAGCAATATAACCTGCGTAAGGAGTTATAATAGCTTACCATCTAGACTTATAAAAATGTGCCATGGAAAGCTAAATTTTTTGGGAGTTTAGAATAGTCTTAACCATTTTATATTTAAAAATATACCAAATTTATAATAAGATCTATTTTAGTTATTCATCCAGCAAGCTTTAGACTTATGAAATTTCTTTATATGTAAATCATTTTTTAGAATGCAAAATTTAGAATAAGTTTTGCATTTTTGATGATGTTAAGATGTATGTATATATTTATATGTATATTCATTTCCATTATTTAAATTGTATTTTTGAATATATAAATGCCTTCAAATTCTTCAAAATCTAATGCCTAAGCTACATATATTAAACTTGCATTCAATTTTTTTCATTAAATTTTGCACGAAATTGATTAAAATATACAATATTAACATTACTTCAAATATTCTAGCCATAAAAATTTACGTTATTAAATTTCTTAATATAATATATACATATATTTTTAACAATATTTATTATATAAATAATTGATATTGAAATATTTTATTTATTATTCACATTTCATTTCGTTTCGTTTCATTTCATTTTATTATTATTATTATTATTGTTTTAATTTTTCAATTAATAATCAAAATTGTGATATATATATATGTGACGTCCAAAGTTGCAACAATTACTCAAGATTTCTAGTTATATAGTAAATTGATTAATTTACAAAAATCATTCCGAGTGACTTTTCTATAAATCTCACAATTATTAGTATACCAATACTTTGATATTTTTATTAATATTTTCATGTAACACCTAGATAGTGAACTTGTTAATGGAACTAGAAAATGTTCTCTTAAAGTTACGATAGAAGTTCTCAATGTTTCCCTTTGAAGCTAGAAGTTTTAAATCAATATTTGAATCTTTAAGAATAGGTTGGATTTTGTAACTTTAAATGTAGGGTTTTTTTATTATCAAAATTATCATTCCTTAGTTCTTATGGATTGGGAAGTTTAGCAGTAGGATTAAGGAGCTAGGCTCATGATTATATAAGAAATCCAAATTAATTATTTTGTTTTAAACAAAGATATTATATAGATATTATATAGGTATTATATATCAAGTAACCTAAAATATTATTATTGAGTCCATAAATACAAGTGATTTAGTTGGAGTTTCGGAATTTCATTGCATGATTGAAAATACAAGTGGTCTAGTTAGAGTTTCAGAATTTCATTGCAAGATTGAAAGTTATAAAGCCTTGAGAACTTCAAAATATTTCAGTAACTCTAGGATAGGTATTTATAGTTTTTTTGTTACCGAATAATTAGAACAAGGTCTTTATAATGCCATAAATAATTAGCATTGAAATTATTATATAGAAATATAGATTAGATTTATAATTTTAAAATTAAAATTTATATTTTATACAATTAATAGATAAAAAATAGTCCATTTGCCATAAAGTAGATGTTGACAAAGTGTTCTATTAAGAAATTTCATGGTTTAAAGGTCATTGGTTCAAAACTCCAAGGGAAAAAATCCAGTTATGCTAAGGGATGGTATGACCCAATTAGACGGCAAAATGGTGTTCTATTAAGACACTCCATGGGTGTAAAGGTGACTAGTTTGAAATTTTGTCGGAGAAAAACTAGCTTTCGTAAGGGTCCTAGGAAGATGGCAACAAGGTATTCTATTAAGGCACTCCATGGTGTAAACGTCACTAGTTTGAAATTTCATGGGGAAAATCTAGTTGTGCTAAGGGCTGGTATAGCCAAGGTTGAGTGTGACCCTTTGGTGATTTTGATAAGTTAGATTCCCTTAGGACCAACTACTGAATACATAGATTAGTCATACCAAACATTTTAGGATTCACCTAAACTAGTAAATAAAAAAATAGGTAAAAAAAGATTAAATTGACATATAAATAGTATTAGAATTAATATTTGAGACTCTAGTCTATACAAACTAATCAAAAACATTGTTATTATAGAACAAATCATATTCCTATATAAATTCTCAAAATAAATCATATTTCTATATAAATGCTCTTACCATTAATATAACTCATTTTCCTTTAGGTGTGACTTAGTAGGCAATCACTGAGAAAATATATCATTTTGGAAAAGAAAGATGTAAGGTTTAATTCCTCTAAATGTAACTCGATCTACAAAATGGAAGACATGACACATAACCCAAAAATTATAATGATAAAAATCAAATCAATTCCACATCATCTAAATATGAGACAAGTGACCCAATAGTTAATTTTTCTAGTCACAAAAATAACATTAAGATTTCACAACATTATTTAAGTATAGGAAAATTAAAAAATTTATTCCTATATATAAATATAACTTTTAAAATAAAATTCTATGTTCAAACTTAAAAATCTTATAAAAATAAGTCAATAATATATATATTAACTAATATTTAATTTTTAAACTATTAACACAATAAAATTTAAAATCCAATTTAAATTATTTAATTTTAAATTTTATATAAAGAAAAAATATGATTATGAAATAAAATTACAATGACTCTATTTGTTCTTAACCATAAAGAACTTTACATATTAAAAAGATTGTCGCTATATAAATCTCAATATATAAATTTAGGTCACTGGTTTCATTCTTGAATGACAAAACGAATAGAGCTCTACTCACATACAACATAGTTTGAGAAGCTCATTCCACTATAGATGTCTTTAGGAACCCATTCTGATTTGGGCAAATAACTCTCATCTTCAATCATTTTGTACGATATTTATATCAATAATTCAATACAAATAAATTTTTTATGTGATCTACTATATATATATATATATATATAAAAATGGGCCTATAGACCTTGTATGGTATATGTATTTTTTATTTATATATAATATATATATATATATATATAATTATTTCTATTTATTTATTTCTTATCATATAGATAAAAGTAGAAATATATGTCATTCAAATCTATGTTTAGTATGGAGGTGACACTTGTTTTTTGTTTGGTCAGTTTTAATTGAAAGTATTATAAAACATCAATACTCCCACTCTCATTGTGTTTGATCTATTATGATTTTATATTATGAAAAATATGTGGGTAAAAATATTTGTGTAAAGTAAAACAAATTTATATTACTTTTAGAAAGAAACAATGTGAAGAAAATCAAATATTTTCCTTCTTTTTCTGAAGTATGAGAGGATGATCTACAACCGTTATATCTAAAAAAAAAGAAAGGAAACAAAACATAAATTATTTGAATATCCAATTAATTAAATTATTTATATATAATATATATATATATATATATATATATAATATATATATATGAAGTTATTAAACTAAGAAAAGTGAGGAAATAACATAAAAGTTATTAATGAAAGATTTTGTTTGTTAATAAGGTAAAGGAACCAGCTACTACCAACAAACAAATTAAGCGAAGTTCCTTTTATTTCACTATTAATTTAATATAATTTTTTAAAATTAATTTATTTTAAAATAATAATAATAATTTTTTTTTATCATGAGTATATTTTAATATCCTACGTATATTATAAATATCCTATTAAAATCTTATGCTAACTTATTATTATTTTACATTTTTTTCACATTTTTTTTTTAAGTGAGTATAACTATTGACCTATCTCAATAGTAAGTATAACCACTTTTGAAAAAGATTAAATTCAATTTATTTTTGTTTTCATTTTTACACTCAACAAAATAAAACTTTAAAAATTTGATCTTTCGAAATCTAATAAATATAAAAATTAACCATACTAATCTAACCAGATTTTTATACTAAAAAAAATAAATCAAAAAATTTGATCTCTCGAAATCTAATAAATATTATAAATATTAAAAATATAACCATACAGTCTAACCAGATTTTCTAATTGAATCGTCAGCTCTTTGTTTAGAGAACCATCTGAACTTTCTTTAGAAATTTATTTCTAATCGGACGGGCATTTTATTTATAACACTAAGACTATCTTTAACTAGACTTATTTATTTCTTCTGATATCATAGTATTCGCATATTGAGAACATTGGATGGGATAATTCCACAATGGATTACTTTTATTTAAAGTTCTTAATATTAAAATAGATTTTAATTTCAGATGTATCATATCAAATGAGCGATTAAGGAAAATAATTTAAAAACAATTGTTAGCACTTCAACGGATTCAACAGTCTAGACGCATAGGCACATATGGTTAACATAAAGATATAATGACTTTCTACTCGCTTTTTTTGCGCTCTGAATTTCATTTTGAAAAGGGAACAATTTATATTAATTAGTAATATATATGAAAATGAAAAGTATAGGTTGTTAAAATACATCATTAAATGTATTAATTATTTTAATTATTAGTGTATAATTATTTCAATTTTAAATTAAGTGTTTTTATAAGAATCAAGATGTTTAAATAAGTGAATATTGAAAATATTTTATTTATGTTTAATTAATATTTTAATAAAATAAAAATTATTATAGTTGGTTTTAATTAATTATTTATTTTATAATATAAATTTACTTAAAATATTTTAGGTCATGTGCATATTGAAATTATTTTTTGATGGAATTATCATTTTTGAGTTTTAGTTTTTTAAAAAAATTCTAGCAACCCAATATTGGATGGAATTGTAGTCCTTCAATGTTTCAAATATGTTTTGAATATACAATTAGTTTTAGTTTTTCGGAGTAGCCTAGGTTATCCAGACATTTCATCATATTTATTAAAAAGAATGAAAACATAGAAAAGTTAGAATACAATTCGTTTAGTATGAGAAGGTACAAAGCACTATTTAAAAAAAAAATGGATTACATTTATTTTCATTGATTTTTTTTCTCAAAATTAATATAAAATTACTTTAATCAAACTGAACATTGAAATAGTTTATTCATAACCTATAATAAAATAATATCTTTGTTATTAGCAATTTTTAAAATTATATATGTCAACTTTGTATTAAGCAATGAAAAACTAAAAAATTCCTTCAAAACAAAAGAAAATTAATATAAAGGTAGCACAATCATGTTAACTAAATTGTTAAATGCAAGAGCTAGTTGATATAAAACTACTATAGTGGTATAAATAAAATGGTTGATTGCATTGACATGTAATTCCTTCCTCTTTCAACCTACAGTTGACAAGTTCTCATTTTCAAAATAAAAGTAAAATATTCTCTAAATAAAAATACAATTTTGACTAAAATTAAAACAAAAATGAGTATGCATGTTTTATTAGTTTCCATTCAAAATATCATAAAACATCAATGCCCAGTGTCAAGGAGTATGTCCATTCTTCTTAAAATAAAAATAAAATATTCTCTAAATAGAAAAGCAATCTAGCTTAAATATAATATTCATATTTCGTTACTATTCCATATGACATAATATAATTTCATGTAAAGTAAATAAAAGTAAATAAAAGACATCTTAGCAAGATGTTAAACTTATACTTTTCAAAAAACATTTTAACATGTGATATCACTTCTATATATATATATATATATTATATATATATAATATATATATATATGAACATTGATGATATTATTTAAAATATAATTAATAAAAAACTATTTCACTCATAAAATGGATCAATACACATGTTATGTAATATCTATAACATTAAAAAATATAATTTAAACAATAAAACATTACACTTTATTTTTTTCACTAAAAAAATAAGTTAGCACCTAAAGAAATTTGATCCTTCTACTCATGTTAAGTCTATGCTTAAGATGGATCTATGATGGTTGATATTACTCTCAACTATAGCTAAACTATTTCAATGTCCGTGTTAGCAATTAGATAAATTTTAATAATGTACACTATTACATTAATCAAATAATATTACATTTATATATGAAGCGTTGTTTCAAGATAGAAAAACTCTATTGGACACAAAATCAGCTGGTGGGGAGAATATCTCAACTACACACCAATATAGGAAACAAATAGATCTAAACAACTCCTTGAGAATAGGAACAATCTTCTTTACATAGAAATGATCACACCTAAGACAAGTAGGAATTATATTTCCATGTCACCCCCTTAATGATTACTTGTGTTGGTCTCAACCAGAAAAGTCTACCACGCTGTCCTGATGATGAACCACACTGGTTGGTTCGAAACACGTCGACTAAAATATATCTATGTTATTTTTCGCCGAAGATTCTTCTCTAAAATTGATATGGATCACAAAAGCCTAAATTCGTTAACATAAAAGTCTAGTTATGGTCCTCGTGTTTAAAAACATCATTAAAGGATATGTCGAAATCCATATAAAGGAACAACCATCTACCAGAATGCATGAGTGCCCAACCGCTGCAACTGCCAACCTACTAGGAGGTCCTCCATGTACATGGTTCATTCAACATCTCGATTAACTCCCCTTAAGTATAAAATTTCACCTCGTGGAGTCTACAACTAGTACAGTCCACCCAAGTGTATTTATCATTCATGACACACTCTTTTGTGGTGTTAAAAACTCTATAATAGTGAGAACACATAATAAATGTGTATGCATGACTCTATGGGTCTTAACTCTAGTACATAAAACATTTAAAGGACAACAAAAAACCCTTACAAAACAATACATGACTTGTATATTTTCTATAATTACAACGTCTGAGTCATACTTCATCATGGTCATGAGTCTATTCTAAAAACTCAAACAAACTTTCAATATGATGACCTTTGGATCCTTTGCCACTCATTTTGGATGCACCACACCATTCAGATGATGGAGCACACCACATATTTCTCGCTTGAATCATAGCATTCACTGATCATAGGATTTATACTTTTGATTCTTTGGCATCTTCATTTTTAACTTTGACATACTAGTCTTGGATCTCCATACTCTACCTTTCATAAATTACAGTCGTGAATTCTATCAAAATGACTACACCTATATTGAGTTAGATTGGATTAATAAGTTTCAGTACATTGAAGATTCCAAATACATGTACACATATTTTCATAGCTCCAACAGGTTGGCCATACTTATTATGTTGTCTCATTAATATAAACCAAATAACCTAAAAAACTTAGCCCTAGATAACTTAAAATGTGCGCGATATCAAGAGTATTTATAACTAAATACTCAACACACATCCTTCATAGGTCGAGCACCGTACCATAGGTCCTTCACATCTTTACACATTAGCAGCTCCATAAATTCTGAAAAATTGAACACCCAAAGATTGAACATTGATCGTCTAGTCCTTTACTACTGAATTGGATGTGCAGATGTTAACATCAACATGTCCTCCATAGATCGGAACATAGGTTCCATAGATATGGTAGCCAAAACAAACTCACATGACCTTTATTATCTCTAACACATACACAACAACAAATACCTTCCACATCACTACTCTGACACTCGACCTCGTCACTAGTCTGTAGCTGACACCTTTAAATTGCCTTCAAGATGCAAAATTTTCACTTGCACAATCACATCACCCAAAATAAGTGCCTCTAATAAATATGTCAATGGAGAAAACAATAACAGTTGACCATAACCAAAACTAGAAACAAAAGAAACTAGAGCAACAACCTCATGCAACAACAATCTACAAGAGGCCTCATCCTGGACACGTGAAATCATCATATCTGTAGTCAGAGGGATGTTGTCCTGCTCAGGGCACAAGCATCTCTCTGTAGATGCCAACAACCTTCATGAGTAGTAGTCCCTCGAGTGACTTACCACACCATTTGCAGACACCATACCATTCTTTTACCAACAATGTTTGACTCATCCAATCCTCCTTTGCACACGCAGTTCCCTCCCTCCTTTTCTTTATTTATGATTCTCGATTCATAAGAGGTCCATACCCTTGGCTTTTACAAGTTGCAAATGACCTTATATCAACGTTGATCCACACTGCAACATTGTGCTTAGTAGTGGTAAGGGACTAATCAAATAAAATAAAATAGAATTAAATAAAATTTTCACTAACCACATAACATTTTTACACTTGAATATTGATGTGTGTTCCACAAAATCCACACACTATGAGTTTTCGAGCTCCCGGGTGTAAAATTATGGAAGGAAAAGATGAAAACTTGCTAAGAGTGCCGTGTCAGATAAGAATATGGATCTCAAAACAGGGAAAAATTCAAAAAAGTAAAAAAAATTCTAGCACACAAACGTCATGGGTTTGGTCCACTTATACAATAGGTAGCACTCCATGGTTGCAAACCATCATTATACATTCCCCAAATAAAAAAACATGATCTTATCTTCAACATCAATAGCAGTAACACATTTCTTAGGTCTAAACACACAGTGAAAAACATCACGAACAACTCCTCGAGATTCAAACTAATGACAGGGAAATTTCAAGATATAAGTGGTATGGTGTGATGTGATGTGGTCGAAAGAATCACAAAGACAAAATTTGAGTAGAGGTTGAGAGTCCAAAAATATTTAATAACCCATGTAATTGTATCCCAATAGCCACACCACATTCTTTGATGTAGCTTCTCTATGCTTGAAAGGAAAGGCTACTTTTCACAGCTCCGATGAGAGACTTCACGCAATGGTTAGTTTCGGTGTCTTATGGTCCTCGACTCACTTGGAAGGAAATTTTCTTATCAAATTTTAGATGGCCACACTGAGTCAAGTCTTGAACACCTTCACTGCCTTCCTCATTTACTATTATAGTTGTATGGCTCAGTGTAAGTACCATGCCTCCACAACCTCCAACTAGGTTTTGATTAGCTTCATCTCATGTATTGAATTTCTATGCTTAGTTCTCTCAACACATGGTTGGGCCCTATAGTTTGATCTATAGATCGACTCTCCAATGATCCAACACTTTTGTTAATAGATCAACTTTCACCTTGCAAAAGATCGACTACCAACTTTCATATGCCTTCATGCCACTTCTGTTGATAGATCGAATTTCGCTTTTCCTGGATACCACAGATCGACACTCAGATGATACAAATCACAATCAATGTTGATTGAAATGCCACAAACATATATTTACACAAATAATCTATCCACAGGTGTTAACCTATTAATACTCCAACAGATACCACTCTCCTTCAATGATACCTCAGACACATCCATAGCTCAACAACACCTGTGGCGATAATCAATTTTCCCATGTTGGTCCTTCACAATCAACAATGAAAGATGGTCTGCCTGAATGAGCTCTCCAAAATGCATCACAAAATATTATTTTACAGTGTTATCTCACATTCAGGAACAAACTCTGAATAACAATATTAGCCACAATGTATCGATCTTATAAACTAATGGATCAATGAATTTTCAGCAAGTCTCAATCTAGTGCATTCTAATGAAGGGGAACTCTCGTGGTGAAGTGACAATGAAATAGACCTCCACCAAAACACTATGTGTAATTCAGACAACGATTTCCAGGATGATTACCTCTTATGAATACATAGAGCTTGACTAGCTAGGATATCGAACAAAAATGGGTCCACCTCCCTCGATAGCAAATTAAAGATAAAATAAAGATGGAACAAGCACAAGCTTCACACCACTAGTCATCTCTTCAAATAGTTGGATCCACTGCTCTTTAACATTTTTCAACAACAAATTCTAGCCTCATAGTAGTGGCAACAACAATACACTCACAATGGTCTCAACAACACAAAAAATACATATTTATTCTCTGCAAGATTTACCTAGGCCCTCCCATGAGAGAGATAAGCACATGTGTTATCGGAGTATCTGTGAGTAGTATTAGTGCAGATTTTGTAGAGAATATTAAAAATCCAATACAATAAGATCATAAATATCTAGAAAATTGACAGAAATTATAGAAAATGGAAGTTCCATGATATGTTGAAACTTTTGAAAAATTGCTAAGCTACAGAAATATACTATATATTCTGAATACGAGCATTTTAAAACAAACAATATTCATTTTTTTGATCAAGCAAGAGTCATTCCTTCTATTTCATTAAGTCAAAAAATATTTTACATAATGTAAAACCATCCACAAGGCATTTTGGACCTAGGAAAATTTAATTGTTAACTGCGAAAGGCATGAACCCCCAACCTTACAAAACTAACCTTTGAACCCTTAGAAAACAAACATAGCATGGGCCCTATGGCCAGAAGAACGTGCGTAAATCCATAAATCCACCTGCGCATCTACTCACCAGACTTGCGTCTTAAATCATGACCATCCATTCTCCTTGCTTAATCCAACGACAAAGGAAGACATCGCACTGCGAAGAATTTTGGTATTTAGTGACCCAACCCCACCAAACTACACAATCATTCCTATTCGTAGATTTGCTAAGCGAAATCCGATGGTTGAGAATAATATTGCACAATTTAAGGGCCCCAAGCAATAGCATGCGATGAGGGCGGTATTCGTTCCCGCCATCCTGCCACATGTAGGAAGATGTATGGAATCAATTCCAATTCAATAAAGCCACTTCCCGCTTGGGAGTCTTGCGATCAACTAGAAACCACCAGGGAAGTAGTTTTGCATCCCGAAAAGGGTAATCTAGGGTATTACAGCTGTCAAAAAGGTTAGAATTCTAGATTCTCAAACCCTTACCTCTACTCCTGAACCTACAACCATGGACTGTACTGATCCTTCTCGTCCGACTGGTCGGAAAGTTGAGGAATCCGAGAAACAAAAATGGTGATTTCTAAATTTGCAATTACCAGGGCTGTTGAGGATGACAGTGGCTTGCCTCCCCCAAAGACCAATCTGATAAAAATCATGAAACATAATGATATCAATTCATTTAGAACTTGCCTCCTTTGCTCTATTTCGAAATAGCTCCCTGTCCTCTTCCACTTGGTTGTAACAAAGTTCTTTTAGTCTACTATGAGGCATCTCATGCCCCATCAAAGCCCTGCATTTAGTACATCTCAGACCTTGGTTGGCGAGAATATTCACCAGGTTATTGGCCTTTCTCCGTACATGGTTGAAACTTACTATGCAAAGTCCTTAGAGGTAACCCTAAATTCTTTAGAAAACATGGATTAGCCTCCAGTATTTTGAGACTTTCTTCAACGTTGTTCCACAACTAATTCTCTTGACCGAGTTAATAATTAACTCAAAGTCAGCTTCTATAATCACATTTCGACAGTTATCCTAGTTTAGAAAATCTAAACACTGCTCCATAGCCATTAATTCTGCCATGTTGTTAGTGGCTCTTCCTAAATGGAAATGAAAGATGAAGAGAATGCTACCTTCTTCATCCCTTAAAACCCCTCCAAAACTAGCAGTTCCAAGATTTCCTTAAGAAGCCCCATCAATGTTGTATTTGAGAAAACCTTTCAGGGGAGGATGCCAGAAATCCTTGTCAGTTTCTCTTTTGATTATTTTCCTATCCAGTCCTTGATGAGTAAGCCCCTGCATACCCAGCTAACTTAGTATTGTCATTTCTACATGTGAGGGTAGATTCTTAGGGTGATTATGCATTGTGGTGCCAACCATCTCTTTAAGCTATTTTAATATCAACTCTAAGAGGCGATGAGAGGGATTCTTTTCATTTTTGAAGATTTTCTTGTTCCTTTCTATCCAAACATGCCATATAATGAATCTTGGCATTAGAGCCCAAGAAGAACTAAGATATTCATAATCCAAAAATTTTATTCTCCAATTATTTACGGTATTAATGATACTCCCTTTGTCCCTGTCGGTCTGTTGGAAAATGGTGGAAAATGTATCCCATAACATGGCTATAAAAATGCAGTTGTTGAGAAGATGTTCCATTGTCTCCTCTTGAGCTTCAAAGATCTGGCATCTGGAAGGCCCCAAAACAACCCTCTTCCTGATATTATGCCAAGAAAATTTTTTCTTATGATGAACTAACCACATGAAGAGTTTGATCTTCATCCACCCTTGGTGCCTCCATGGGTTCTGCCAGATCCTATCCAAAACATGGGAAACCAGCTCAAAGTGAATGCCTTTTGCCTCCTTAAGGTTAAAGGTTCCCTCTTTATTGTTACCCCATCTTAGTTGGTCCTGTCCCTCTGTTACTAAAATCATTCTTTGTTCCAACATTTTCATAAGTGCCTCTACTTTTGTTTTCAAGGGACTATCATCCCTGCAATCTATGTTTCTCTAGGCCCTCCACTTTCATGTATTGTGAGTATGATCCCAAAAATCTTTTACCTTAATCCTTGGGTATATGTCTCCTATGTAAGGCCCAAAAAGTCTTGTTTTAACAATGTTGGTTCTTGTTGCCATTTATCCTCCTAGAATAGTGCTATATCTCCCTCTTTGATTTCCCAGAAGCTATTCTTTTGAACTAAGCCTCTGTTTTCCCAAGCCTTATTCCAAATCTATGAGCACTTTGTATTTTGAGACATCCTTATGAGATAAATAGTTTGCCAATAGCTGGCATATTTTTCTTTCCATATACCTACCCATTGAGCCCTTGGTTCTTTAACCCAACGCCACCATAATTTGGCTCCTAAAGTGTTTTTGAGAATCTCCTAATCATCCAATCCTACGCCCCCGTGGTTCTCAACTCTATAGATTTTCTCGCATGAAACTAAGGCCCATTTTTTTACTAGTCTCCTCCTTACCCTAAAGAAAGTCTCTTTGGATGGTTCTGAATTGATGCAAGACTCCTTTTGGTGCTGGGAGTGCTGACAACATGAAAACTGGGATTAATTGAAGCATAGCCTTTGTAACCACCAACCTACCAGCGAGGTTTAAAGACCTGATGGTCCATTTTCTGACTTTATCTTGCATCTTATTAACCAACAATTCCCAAATGCTCTTGTGCAAAGGTTTAGAAGTTAGAGGAACTCCCAGATATTTTGATGGGAGGGAATCCCTTAGAAAGCCTAAAATTCTGAAGATATTTCTCTGAATAGAAATATTGGTATTAAAGAAAATTATTTTTGATTTGGAGAGATTAACCTCCATACCTATAGCCATGGCAAAGTCATTCAGGATTTGTTTGTACGCTAGAGATTCTTTGACTATGGGGATTCCCTGTAACATGGTATCATCTACAAATTGTTGATTGGTCAAGGCCTGTCCATTCTCAGTTAGTTGAAGGCCCTTGATCTTACCCGTTACATTAGCATGCTTGATAGACTGAGCAAGTCCTTCCATCATGAGGATGAAGAGAAAGGGAGAGAGTGGGTGTCCTTTCCTGAGGCCTCTTGAAGCAATAAAAATCTCGGAGGGAGAGCCATTAACTAATATTGAAAAGTTGGAGGAAGTTACCAGGGCCATGACCCATATGACCTAGTTATGATCAAATCCAAAAGCAATAAGAACTTTCCTGATATAGGTCTAGTTCAACTTATCATAAGCTTTGGCTATGTCTAGTTGCATAAACATTGCAGCCTTCCTCTTGCTAGTCAACGAGTGCACCACCTCATGTGCTTGAATGACGTTATTTAGAAATTTTCTGCTTTCGACGTAACTATATTGTTCCAGAGAAACTAGTGTAGGAAGTAGAGGTTTGAGTCTGTTGGCTACTACCTTGGATATTATATTGTATACCACATTACATAAAGCTATAGGTCTATACCTGTCAGGTGTTTGAGCGTTGTCCTGTTTAGGGATCAGGGAGATGAATGATGTATTGAGTGCCTTCAAAATAGTTTTTTTCAGCCTGGAATCCTCCACTACATTCAAAATATCCTGTTTAATAATATTCCAGCAAGCTTAGAAAAAATCCACATTGAAACCATTAGGGCCTAGTGCTTTGCCATTTTGCATATCTTCTAGGACCTCACTAACCTCCTCTTCAGTCACTGGCTTGTTAAGGTTGAAATTGTCCTCTCTAGACACCATCTTAGCAATATGTCGAGTTAAGTGCCTGATAAAATGCTCTCTGTCCGAGTTGGTTTCCTGATCTATGCTCAAAAGTGCTGCACTAACATAGCTTCTATACCCTCATGGGAGTTAATAATATTCCCATCCTCGTCCTTGATCGAAGAGATCTTGTTATGAGCTCTATTTGCCATAGTGGATCTATGGAAAAATCTAGTGTTACGTTCTCCTTCTTTTAGCCATTGAACTCTAGGTTTTTGTCTAGAAAATATTTCCTCTTGTTTACACAAATCCTCCCAATATTGATGATGTTTATCTACTTGATCACTTTTGACTTTATCAAAGCCTTCCATGATCATGCCTTGGTTGAGTTCGTGCATCTTGTTTTCAACAATTTTTTTCCACAAATATATTGCCAAAATTAGTCTTGTTCCAATGTTTAAGCTTGAACTTGATTTGATTTAATCTTTTGTGTAGAAACAACATTCTTGCTCCCTACATCTGTGAATCTTCTAACCAGCATTTTTCTATATTGTTGAAGAATTCTGGGTGGGAAGGCTAGATATTCTCAAATCTGAAAGGTCTATTCCTGGGGGTACCTATGCTCTGGATCTCTAGCTGAACTGGCCAGTGATTTGAGCCTCCAAAGGGGAGAACTCTCGATATTTTATCCTTGTCTATGAGCATTAGGTCCTCTGATATAATGAATCTATCTAACTTGGAGCCCACATGAGACTCTCCTCCTCTTTTATTTTTCCAAGTAAAGAGGCCATTGTGCGTATCAGTATCAAGAAACTTCATATTATCTGTAAAGGTTTGAAATGATAAAGAGTCTTTAATTAGAGCTCTGGTTCCCCCTTTTTTCTTTGCAAGTGATTTGATCATGTTGAAGTCCCCTCCAATGATCCAAGGTATTCCTACATGTCTATCCCTAAGATCCACAAGGGAATCTAGAAACCTAAGTTTATCATCCATTCTTTGAGGGCCATAAACATTTGTGACCAGATAGGTATCCCTATCTCCTACATGCTGAATAACCACCAATAAATAATTCCTATATGCCTCAGCATCTATTATGCCAATTTTCTGGGGGTTCTGAAGAGTAAGTATGCCCCCTACTGTATTCTATACTTTGACTTCTAGAAACGCAAATCTACTAAGCCATTTTCTATGTATTTGTCTTAACATCTGAATGGAACATTTCGTTTCCTAGATAAATATTATATCCAGAGCTGCTTGTTTCATTCTATTACTAAGCAATCTATATTTTCTTTTACTACCTGCACCCCTGATATTCCAATATGTGAACTTCATAATTAAAGATTTGAATAGCTGGCTAGATTTTTCATCTTACCTGAATCTATCATTAGCTTTCCACATTCCATCAAAAGCTCATTCTGCTTTTTCCTGCCTCTTTTCTTTCCTAGGTTTCTAGGTGTTAATCCTGGTGTGGATTTTATCATTTTCACACCTTCGTTACAGTGCCTGTCAATGTTTTTTTCCTCTCCAGCCCATTAGCCTGATTTTTCCATAAAAACAACTATTGTATTCTATTAAAATCTTTTTGAGGTAATGATTCTACCCGTCTCTTGGTTCCTTGAATCAAGAACCCTTCCAGATTTAGGTGTTCCTTACCAAGAATCTCCTGTAGCTCGTGGTCCTCCAGTTCCATCTCACTCTATGTCGTTTCCTGGTCCATCTCCTCTTCTACTTCACTCATCATAATCTCTTTCTGTTTATCAATATCCTGTGTTATTTCATGGTATTCTTCTTTCTCCTTCTCCCTAGGACTTCCTCCCATTGCTTGATCTTCTTTTGTTATCTCTTCCTCCTCTTCAAGAACTTGGAACTTGTTCTGACTAGCCTGTTGCCCTTCATTTTTCTATTGCTTCAGCCCTCTTTTGCCGCTTTTACCTTTATGTACCACATTGTGAAAGCTATCAGTGTATTTCATTGTATTATCTTTTCTTTTGTTATTTATTTTGTTAAGAGGGCAGTCTCTGAATAGGTGCCCATGTTCATGCCATCTGTGACATCTGAATGGAATATGCTTATATTCTACTATTTGCACCCATTCTTCATAAAAAATGCCAAGATTACCTCATCCAGAAGAGCTCCGGATAGATCCATCTCCGCACATATCCTTACAAAGGAAGTATATTTCCCCTTCTTATGGCTTCAGAAGCTTTGACAAAATGCCCTAATTTGTTTCCTATGGCAGCTAATGATTCAGTTTGCTATTAATCTAGAGGTAGAGGATAGAGTCTTACCCAGAGCAAGGTTGAAGTAAAAGTCTCACACTCTAGGACAAAATTCATCATCCATGGCCGCATATAGAGGCATGTTGCTACATAGAAGTAGGACCCTCCTTCAAACACTTTGTCTTTATCTTCAATATTTGTGAAAACCATAATGAAGAATCCCTTTGATCTGAGATGTAGGTCAATGCTTCCTTTAGGTTTCTAGTGGTGTTTAATCCATGTCTATAAATATTTTTTAGTGGGCCATAAACCCATGAATTTACAAATGATAGCATAAGTCTGCATATAATCTCTGTGCGCCTATAGATCAGGATCATTTAATACTATTTTGGGTGTGATCTCAGCTTTGGGTTTACAGGGTCCCTTTTGTCATTTGTCTTTTGTTCCTTCTTTTTTGTCTTCTTCCTCCTTGTATTTTGTTCTATTATTCGCCTTCGTTTTGGTGCCATCTATCTCTTGTTCCATATTCCTTTTCCCTTCCTCAAGAGTACCTCTGGTATTTTATAAAGGTTTCTTGCCTCCGGTGGCTACGGCTTCCTTATAGGATGGAGTGGAGCTCCCTCCTCTCTGTCTTTCCATGGAGAATAACCCTTGCGAGAATATGGAACCCTAGCTATTTGCCCATCATCCTCGAAACCCTCCAACTTCTCAATCGAAAAATGATCTTTAAAATAAATGATATTCGATGAATATCACAAGAAACAATATGAAGGTCATCTGGGACACCAAAAGATGGTAACATCATTAAGAAAAGAATTTTTTAAGCAATGCACGAAGAACAAGGTGGCAGAATACTTAGCAATTTGTCTATAGTATCAAGAAGTGAAGGTGGAACATAAACAACCTGCAGGACTGATGAACCCATTTCCCATTCCTAAATGGAAATGGAAAGTAATTTCATTGGATTTTATTATAGGATTAATAAGAAAAAAATGATAACATAACTCCATCCTGGTGGTGGTGGACATTGTGAGTAAAGAAACACATTTTATACCAGTGAATTCTACTTATGGAACAACACAGATTCCCAATATCATCATGAAGGAAATGTTTCGACTACATGGAGTATTGAAGATGGTAGTGTCAGACAAAGATGCTAAATTTACCTCCAAGTTTTGGAAAGCTTTGTTTGTAGGAATGGGAACCCAATTAAATTTCAGCACTACATATCATCCTCAAATGGATGGAGAGATAAGAAGAACAAACCAAATCTTGGATGATATGAGACCAATGTACGTCATGGGTATGCCTACTAAATAGGAGTATTTTCTTCATTTATCATAATTTTCCTATAACAATAGCTCCAAAATTCAATAGAAATGAGTCATTTCGAATCTTTATATTGCAAAAAATGTCATATATTGCTCAGGTGGAGTCAACGGGAAGATTGATTAATAGTATGACCATATGCTTTGTAGGAAATGGAATAAGTGGTATGGAAAATTTGAAAGAACATAAAAATTCCACAACATAAACATAAAATTTATGTAAACAATAAAAGAAGCCATAAGGAATTTACGATTAGAGACTATGTTTACTTAAGAGTAAAACTGATGAAAAGTACATTAAGAACTAGGACCTATGCAAAATTGGCACCATGATTCTTTGGGCATTTTGAAGTCCTAGACAAAGTTTGTCTAGTAACATATCAATTGGCTTTTCCTAGTCATATTAAACTTTACAATGCATTTAATATGTCTTTATTAAAGAAATATGTTAATCATAATTCTCACATGATCGATTGGAATTTCATATAGGTCGAACGAGAAGGATATTTCCTTCTAGAGACACTCTACATCCTAAACCAGAAAGTGATATTTCTCTAGAATCAAGTCATCTCTAAGGTTAAAGTGTAGTGGAGGCACTTTACACCTCTGGGAGCTACTTGCAAGCGAGAGGATATATTCAAAGAAGCTGACCTTGTATTGTCAAAAAATGAAGTAAAATAATAATAAAAATTGAGGATGGTGTTAATTTAAAAAGAGGCAGAAGACGTAATACCAGTGAGTTTCTATGTAAATATGTTTTTACCTTTAGGTTGAACTATTTTTCATTGTGACGACTAGAAAACCATGGTGGACTTAATTTTAAATGAAAAATAAAGTATGATGATTTAATAAATGAATTTTATTAACAAGAAAAAGGAAACTGGAAATTACTTGGGAAAGAAAGACTTGAGGAATAGTTCTTGTCAAGACATGGAAACCAATATTTTTGGATAAGTTCAAGACATTCTTATCTTAAATAAATCGTAATTTTCTCTTAAATAACTGATAGGAATCTCTACAAGATGATTAAGAAGATTTAATATGATGGGATAGAAAATATATTAAATCACTTAGCTGTAGAAAAACACTAAGTGATGGGGAATAAAGTGTTTCGGTAGAACAAAACGAGCTTTAAAGAAAAAGAGGAAAAATATACCTTTTTTGAAAAAAAAAGGGATACTTAAGTGAGTGGGTTGGTAAGTTCCATGAAAGGTGGGACACAGCTAAGAAAAAATCTATTACTGACATAGTATATAAAATACATTGTCTGGAATCACAAGAGGTTTTTGATTCTTCAGAAAGCACATCTTAGTTCAGGGGGAATGGGAGTATTTAGTTCAAGGTTGGGAGGAAAGTAGTTCTCCCAAGTGAAATTCTAGTTAAAGATACGTTAGAATTTTCTGGAGAATTATTAACTACAGTTTATGAAGAATTAATAGCATTCTATTTTACTTTATAAGCATGTAGTAGTATGTGTAATAAGATTATTTGTTCTGGTAGAATTATATTTTTAATTGTATTGGTTTGGACATGATGGTATACAAAAAGAGGGATGTGGTTGTATAATTTTGTGGAATGGTATGTAAATAGAAATAAATTATTTTTGTATACGTTTATGAATATTTAAGTCGTTATCACTGCCTAAATAAGATTTTTTTTAATTTTAATACATTTCGAGAAGATAAAATATTGTGAATGGAAAAAAAAAAAATTTGACGATAAACTTTGTAGGAATTTACATGGTAAGTTCCTTAGATAGAACACCAAAGGACACCACTCACAAACAGATCACAGATCATTAAACCAGTATTCTTGATGTGATTAAAACCCTTAAAGGGGGAAACTGTCCACGTCCTGAGCCAATAGGGCCATTTTAGGCTATTTATTGATGTAAAAGAAAGAAAATTTATATAAGATTCTCTCATGAATGGTAGCCTAACAAATGACCCTCCATGCTCTTTAAATAGAGATCATGGACCAATTGGGAGCTAAGCCACGGATAAAGTGTTGGTAATAATGAGGAGAGAATGAATTTTTGGATCACTTCATGTCTAGAACATATTGTGACCATCACATTGTTAGTTACAAAAAGTAGACGCTAAAGAAATACACTTTAGCTAACTATACACTAAACCAGGTTGTACTTAATTATTTCCTATGTTTCAGAATATCCTAACATCCCGCCTTAAGAACAACTTGGGGTAGGATTGAAGGATGTACAGAGATGACATAATAGATGAAGGAACGAGGCAATAGAGCCTATACCCCCTTAGTGACAACTTCTTGAACTCCAACAATAAATGAATTTTAGTAATCTTCGCCTCTGTGAGAGCCTTTGTAAAGTTTTATGCAACTTGATCATCCGGTTAACAATATTTCACTTCAAGAACATGCTCATGAATGATATTTCTAATGAAGTTCATGTGAAGTTCAATGTGTTTTCCACGATGATGTTCGACTCGATCTTTGCATAGTTGAATGGCACTTTGATTATCACACCAAAGTGTAGTTGGATGCTGCTCCTGAAAACCAAATTCTTGTAGGATTTGACAAAGCCACAAGGCTTCCTTACTAGCATCAATAATGCCATGAAACTATGATTTTGCTGAAGAAAGGGAAATGAAACTTTGTTTCTTGCAAGCCCATGTAATAGGTACAAAACCAAGATTGAATACATAACCTACAGTACACTTCGGATCATCAGGGTCACCAACCCAATCAGAAGTAGTGCAACAAACCAATAGAGGTGTTGCTTCTGCATTGTAATGAATCCCAATCTAAATTCTACCTCAAACATAACAAATTATTCTCCTAGCTTCTTTCCAATCACTTTTATGTGGGTTTTGCATAAACCGATAATTAAGGCCAATAACAAAGGAAAGGTGAGGACGAGTATGGGTCATATACAAAATTTGTCCAATGAGCTGATGGTATAGGGTAGCATCAACATCAAGGGTAGTACAGGTGATTGAATGTTTGGCTCCAGACTAAAAGGGAGAAGGGGCTGGATGATAGTCTTCCATGTGAAAGTGGCATAGAAAAGCACATGCATACTTGGACTGGGAAGCATAAATATCTTCTTTGAATTGTAAGACTTGAAGACCAAGTAAATAATGAAAGTGTCCTAAGTTTGTGATTTCAAACTACTTTATAAGGCTAGACTTCAAATCTTTCATAAGGTTGGGATTACTACCAGTAAGGATAATATCATCAATATAAAGACCAAGAATGATAATAGCTTACCTACTTCTTTGGTGTAGACAGTATTGTGAGAATGATATCTAGGAAAGGGAGTATGTAAAAGAAAGCTGTCCATTTTGCCATACCAAGACTGAGGTGATCACTTGAGACCATAAAGGGATTTCTTAAGCCAACGTACAAGGCTAGAGTCTTTTTGTATAAAGGCAGGAGGTTGTTCCATATTGATTTATTCATGCAATTCGCCATGCTAGACGGCATATTTAACATCCATTTTATGGAATTCCCATTTGAAAGAGGCAACAAGGGAAAGAACAAGGTAGATAGAGTTCATTTTGGCAACAGGGGAGAAGGTTTCAATATAGTGGTTGCTTTCAACTTGTGAAAAACCCTTAGAGACAAGATGGCCTTTATTTTTATCAACATTTGCATCTGATCCAAACTTAGTTCTATAAACCCAATTGCATCTAACAAGGTTTCATCCCTTTGGAAGAAGAAAAGGGTCCCATGTATCAGTTTCCAATAATGAACAATATTATTCATTCATAGTTACATCCCAATCTGGATGGCATGAAGCTTCTGCAAATGTGTGTGGATCATAATTTGCTAAAACTTGAACCAGTAAAGAAGAGGACCTATCGAACAGAGTGTGTATGATTTTGATCTGTAGGATCACCTGCAAGAGCACCTGTTGCATCCCGAGTAGCACGGACCCATTATGGAAGTTGGGGATCTAAAGTAGGATTTTGAGAAGGTGGGGGGGGGATTGTCATCCTTGCTGTCATCATTTGAAGAAGAAATATTTTTAGAAGTAGAAGGCGTTATCGGGAAATCTAATGTCCATTCAGAGCTGCTAGTCCCACTAAGATGGGTAGCTATCTTAGAAGCAAACAAACTAAAGTTACTTGTGCTCTCCTTTATGAGAAGTAGATGAGAGAGAAGCAGAGAGTACCAACCTCAGTCTTCCGCTTGGCTCCTTGCTTGTTTCCTCTCCCCTCTGATTGATAGAAAGAATAGAAGAGAGGATTACAACCCATTGATTTGACCCCCCATCATACTCCCAGCATGAAGGCCCTCCTTCACCTCATAAAAAACTTAGATCACCCAACACTATGATGTTCCATAAAGAAACCAAGAACACATCCTTACAAAATACAAGATTCAAGCCCCACAACCTCTAGATCTCTGGGATGAGGGATCCATATATAGATATTTACAAAGGTGTGAGTCAGCTCTGGGTTTTTGATTAGTGTCATTCCACTGATAGTTCTTGGTTCCACTTGGAGATTTCATTTATCTCTTACTCATCCCTAAACGAATCCTGAGAGGCAAGTGTCATATGAGAAGTTTCTAGAAGATTCCTTGATCATCCACTTAGCAAACTGTCTCTGGCATTTGTCTATTATTGGTCATTGCACCCTAAAGAAGGACTTTTCATTATGCATCACACCTCCCATGTGTAGTAGGTGCAATGCATCACACCCTGACCATGGAGCAAGTGATATGGTCCAGTTTTCACTAGTTCTGAGTAGTTTCTCATGGAGAACTTCTGGGAGATGATGTAATTACTTGACCTTGCTCCTTTAGGGTATGAAAAACAGTTTTAGGGACTTCGAATCCCTTGTTTTATGGACATATTTGATTGGGATTGTAGTGCCCAAATATGTCTATAACAGTTTCCCCCTAAAACATGAGGTCGTAAATCTTTTGATGTCGGGTGAAATGCTTTATCATGAGGATATGAGGTTTTTTGAACTGGAAGGAAACCTGTAATAAGATACAATACAATACATTATCTTCATAATATTTTCATGATCAAGCTGAGGTGAGCATTCCGATGCTCAGATTAATAAATTCATTTTTATGTACATAGGACAGACAACCGTCTACGTGGTAGACTAATGATTCTGGTAGAGCCATCATCCTTTGGTTTGGATGATTATCTATGCAGCAATGATGTACATTAGATGTCTTTATTTCCCTAAATATATCGCACCCCGGATGGATGGAATTGGATCTGGGGTCTTCCAACTGATTCAATCTTCGCCCGAAGTACAAGTCGATCCATGTGAAAAGATGTTTTGGAGTCGAACATGGAAAGACATTGGCTGATTACCAGCCAATGATGTAAGTTGTTAATAGGTGTGAGAGGAATCTCTAATAATGATGATGACCCTCAAGGTACAACAGTACAATTCACGTGGTGTGAAAATGGGACTTGGTGTCGAACACCACACAAAATCTTTCGGTCGAAGGCCATTGATGTAAACCTATCACTAGAAGTGAGAAACTTGCCATTGAGGCATGTAAGCTTCAAAGTACTGAAAGGGTTGTTCCTAGATTGACTTCTTGGATAATGAGCTGATGTCCATAAGAAGTGACCCATCATAGGAGGGAATTAATGAATCCCACATCTACGACATGGAACGGAGCAAATTATTCTGTGGAGGTGAAAATGATTTGATGATATAGGGTGCACGGTGGCAGTCATGAAAGAATGAAGGGTGAAGGTATTGCAGCGGATGAGACACAAGCTAGGTTGGTGAATTCTCTGAGTGACTTCTTTTGAACATATCGACGACACTGAAGTGGATTGGTAGCGTTAACCCCAAAAATGGATTGTACAGTGGACCAATGGTAATATGACTAGTGAACAGAATAACCCAACCCGACTCAATCATGGTGATGGAGTGAAAGTGTCATGTTCAAGAGTGACTTGCTAACAATAATGTTTCTTCAAGTTTTTTTCCCATTTTTTCCCCAGTCATTCCTGACCAGTACCTCTTTATTTTTTTCAAGCTTGAGGAGGATAACATATGCTTGTTCTATAATTTTCCCTTCGAGCAAACCCATCGCTACGTTTTAACGAGCCTAGTGATAGTGAAACTCGTTCTTGTCTGCATGGACAAGTTTGTCGCTATTGGTTTTAACAACTCTAACGACAAATATAACTCGATCCTTTTTCAATTTTAGAGAGTCTAAAAAGGGATGGAAAGGAAACTCCAGTAATCCTTTTTCATCATATAATCCCTTAAGTCTGAAAAAGTACAAAATAATATGAAAAGGGTGAATTTCTTATAGTTTTAACGAGCTGAATAAGACAAGCACTCGATCTTTTTGTGTAATTATCCCTTAGGTCTAAAAAGATTAAAATATAGAGGAGGGATAGCACTTCTGATCATTTTAACAAGCTAGAGACGCCAATTGCTATGCAATCTCTTCATATTTTACGAGTCAGATGAAAAGAGCTTAAAGGAGACTCGTTTTCTGAGGAACGAGTGAAATTTTCAGGTAACAGCTAGTTCTAGGTAAGGTTTGGAACTTTTCAATCATGGTAGTGTTAATAAGATGGCTAACAGAATCACTCGTCATAGTTGTTCCTCAAAGTGGGTAAAAAATCAAATGGAGGCATATGATCAGCTAAAAACAGAGTCGAGGTGATGGTAAGAACATGAACAGGGCTCAAAAGCTGATGATAATGCATTTGCAATGGTTATTTACTGAAGGTGTGTTCATTTTTTAATGAGATTAAACTCTGGTGGAACATATGCTCATTGCTTAGGTTTAATTTGTTGGAAATAATACTGAGAGGGGGGTGAATTATTATTATCTAGTCAATAATTTCATTTTCAAACCTAGAACATATACGCTACTTCATTTAGAGAAAACCGCGTATATACGCAACTACAGATAAGGAAGCCACATATACCATGCAGACTTATAATTTAATTTATTCTACAGATGTTGATCATTAATCTGTGCATCAGAACCATATAAATAATAACCAGGAACAGTAAAACAGAGCAGAAGACAATCACACACAAGAACACAAGATATAAGGTGGAAACCCAATGTGGGTGAAAACCACCTGCTGCAATTCATCTCTATCTTCTTTTAATTAGAAACTTCTTTTTACAATGATTCTGTGTTGGTGTAGTCCGTTACCAGTATGCAGGCTGCTACCTGCAGAGAGCTACAACCCTCTCTCACTCTCCAACTTCTCCTGGAAGGGAGCTACAATGCCCTTAGCTCTTGTACTAGCTCGGATACTACTATACAGGCTACTAGCTGCAGAAGGCTAAAACCTTCTCTTTTCTTCCAGGGACCACGTTTCATAAATTTTCATACTAGATCCATGAACAACAATCAATCATCAAAAATCTCCTTTTTACCACTTAAAACTGAATCAAATAGACACTTCTCTGACAGTTGTATCCAGAACACTGTAACAGTATCCACACACCAATTCTGAACCCGGATCACTACAGCAATAAACAGAAGCAGCTAGAACATAATTCAAGAGACGTACGCTATTTCAACAACTAGAAACCTATGAGCATACGCTTCTGTGTTTGGGCCAACTTGCGTATACACTATTTTTATTCACAGAACCAGCATGTATACATGCCTTTGCTTCACTAAACCTGTGTACATATCTGTAAAGGATAATTCACTCATTCAAACATTAGTTCACCCAGATTACCATATTTATAGATCAAGCATGCATCACATATAACAGATCAAAATCATACAAAGATATTATTATTCAAGCCTTAAGATTTTGACCCATCGATAGAATATATCCTTCTCCTTGCGCTCAGGTTCCTTCTTCATTCAGATCCAAATCTTTACCATGACCCAATCACTAGTATTCTAGATCTAGCACTTCTTCGGATATTCAATCATTCAGCTTATTATTTTGCCAAATGATCTCCTTCTTCTTTTATAGTGTTAGGCCTTTCACAATACCACGTCAAAAACCATAACTAATCAATGCAATGGACCCAATACTTGGGATCAACACTTCTGATGAGATACCATGTCCCAAAACCATAGGTTCAAATCCCAGGGACTAAATACCATGGACCAAAAATAAGTTCTCCCATATGTATGTGCTTTTTCTTGTGTGAAAGTGCGTGTATATGCATATGCACCTTTTAAACGTCTAACCCGTGTATATATGTGGCTTGATAAGGTTGAACCTGCATATATATCTTTTCCTTCATTCTGAGAGCCTGAACTATGATCTGTCACTAGAGTGAGTTGCCATCAAGGACAACACTTGTGCCATAATGCCAAAAATCCCCCCCTTTGGACTTGATGGCAACCCCCAAGATCCTATCCCCAAAATCATTCTCCCCCTTTGACATCAAGGGAAAAGGGTTATGCTCCCCCTGAGTGCATGCTGATATCTTTGTTCTGCTGAGTTGACAATGCTCCCCTTGACTGTAGGCAAGATCTGCAAAAAGAAGTTCTTCAAGATGAACCATGACTTATACATCATAAATGACCTTCCTATCACCAAAAGACTCTATAAATACATCCATCACCCAACCAAGTGGGGATCATCAACTCAACTAGTGGGGATACATTAGAAAGTTACATATGACAACCAAGTTCATTACATCAATCATCCCAGGCATAGTGGGGAAACCAAAATAGGTTGTTACATGACCTTGATAATAATAAAAGATATAAATGACATAGAGACGAAATATCTAGAGCAAGACTATGAAAGTCACCAGTAACTAATATCAGCAACATCTGTCAATCACTATTCAGATCAGCAACCATGTTCTCCTTCTATTCTCCCTCTACATTTTTTCCCCCTGAAATCAACAGTTGTGAACTTAAACCAAAAGCTTCTAAGATAATACCAACAATGCATTATTAGAAGTTTATCCACTCCCCCTGAACTTGTGCTAGATGGTCTCTGCAAACCACCATATATGTGACTGTATCTACATAAACTGGTATATGTACATGGATCCTCCTCATGCAACTCGCGTACAAGCACTTTTCTCTGAAACTGACAGATTTCAACAGCAAGATAATGCATCAAGCACTCCCAACTTCTGTCTGAGGTAATGTCTCCTTAGGCAGTGGTTTGGTGAGTATATCAGCAACTTGTTCCTTAGAGGGAACATACTCCAAGTTGACCTTTTGTTCTAGTACTTATTCTTGGAGAAAATGATATTTGATTTGTAAGTGCTTAGTCTTTGAATGCATGACAGAATTCTTTGAGATGCTGATAGCACTTGTATTATCACAAAAAATGGAGATAGGTGGAGTACAAGTGATTTGAAGATCTTGCAATGTTTGCATCATCCAAAGAAGCTGTGTGCAGCAAGATGCATCAGCTACATATTCTGCTTCAACTGTACATAAAGTAATAGAACTATGTTTCTTGCTGAACCAGGATACCAATCTAGGACCCATGAAGAATGCACCACCACTAGTGCTTTTCCTATCATGCACGCTTCCTGCCCAATCTACATCTGTATATGCATGAAGTGTGAGATCTGTATCTCTAGGATACCATAAGCCATAGTTTTGAGTTCCTTGAAGATACTTGAAAATTCTCTTAACTGCCTGAAGATGAGTTTCCTTTGGATTTTCCGGAAACCTTCCAACTATTCCCACTGCATGCATAATGTTTGGTCGGGTACGTGTTAGATAAAGTAGACTACCAATCATGGATCTATAGGTTGATTGATGGACTACTGTCGATTCATCATTTGTGCTGAGGCTGCAACCTGTCACCATTGGGGTACATACAGGTTTCGAATCCTCCATCCCATATTTTCAAGATCTGCTTGAGATACTTGGTTGGCGATAGAAAGATGCCAACTTTGTTTTCTTGGACTTGTAAACTAAGAAAATATGTGAGCTGACCAAGCATAGACATTTCAAACTCTTTTTGCATCACTAAGGCAAAGTTTTGACTCATGTCTTCTTCATTGCTACCAAAGATGATATCATCAACATACACACCAAGTATTAGCAATTTATCATTTCCAATTCTTATGTAAAGATTGCTATCAGTTGATCCTTTTATAAAACCTTGCTGATAGAGGTATTTATCCAAGCGATAATACCAAGCCCTTGGAGCCTGTTTAAGGCCATAAAGAGCCTTTTTTAGTCTACATACAAGCTTTGGATCATTTCCAAGGATAAACCCATCTGGTTTCTCAATATACACTTCTTCATCCAAGTCTCCATTTAGAAAAGCAGATTTTACGTCCATTTGAAATACTTTGAACTTCTGAAAACTGGGAGATCAAGGAACATTCTGATGGCCTCAAGTCTAGCAACAAGAGCAAATGTTTCTTCAAAGTCGATTCCTTCTTGTTGAGCATACCCTTTAGAAACTAGTCTGGCTTTGTGTCTAATAACTTCCCCATTTTGATTCAACTTGTTTTTGAATATCCATTTTGTCCCTATGACATTCTTATCTTTTGGTCTAGGAACCAACTCCCAAGTGTTATTCTTTTCAATCTACTCAAGTTCTTCATCCATTGCCTTGACCCAACATTCATCTTTGCATGCCTCTTTTACATTTTTGTGGTTCAGTGGAGGAGAGTAATGCCAAATAGCTTGAATTTTCTGCAATTGTTCTTCTTATTTGTATACCTGCCTCTTTCTGCCCCAAAGTTTGAGATTCTGGATGATTCTTCTGAACGTACATGGATGGATTCTTTTCTTCTATGCTTATCTATTCTTCTGGCGCCTCATGGGTTTCTTCTTCATCATGAATCTGATTTGATGTTGAAGGATAGTCCTCATCATCTTTGAAATCTTCATATCTTACCTGCCTAGGAGTGCTTTCTTCTTCATCAACTACAACATTAATACTTTCAACAATTTTTCCAAGACTTTTATTGTAACACTTGCATGCTTTGTTGTGGGGAGAGTAACAAAGGAGAATGCCTTCATCTGCTCTAGGTTCAAACTTGCCAAGATTTTCATCAGTATTTTTGATGTAGCATTTGCTCCCAAAAAATTTGAAGTATTTTACCGAGGGAGTCTCACCATACCATAGTTCGTGAGGAGTCTGAGTGCCATTCACCGGGACATTTTTCTTGTTGAAAATAACAACTACAACAAATGCAGCTTCCCCCCAGAAAGATATGGGAGTTCCATACTCATCCATCATAGCTTGAGCCATTTTTTGAACCATTCTGTTCATTCTTTCGACTACTCCATTTTGCTGAGGAGTCCTTGCAGTAGAGAATTCCCTTCTTATTCCATGTTCTTCACAAAAATTGAAAAATTCATTTGAGGTAAACTCCCCACCTCTATCAGACTTGACGCATTTTATTTTGTGATCTGATTCGTTTTCAACCAATGCTTTGAAAGATTTGAATTTTTCAAGCGCTTCATCTTTGTGCTTCATAAGTCCTACCCAATACATCCTGGAGAAGTTGTCAATGAATGATATAAAGTATTATTGTCCTCGAGGTGACCTTTTCCTAGATGTACCACATACATCAGTATGGAAAAGTTCAAGTGGCCTGCTAGCTGATCCTTCCTTCTTAGGGAAGTTACTTCTGGTTTGCTTACCAAACTTACATGATTTGCATATTGTATTGTCTAGAATTCTGATGTCTAGAAGTCCACGAATTGCCTAGTATTTGCATGCTTTCCTTATTTGTGAGAAGCTTAGATGCCCCAATCTTCGGTGCCATAGCCAATGTTAATCCTTCTTGCGTAGATAGCATTGATGTTGTCCTTCCTTGAATATGTATAAATTATTTGGAGTTCTTATGCCTTTGATCACTGTTTTTCCCGTATCAAGATCACGAACACTATATCCATTTGATTGAAATATTACCTCAGTTCCTTGATCTCACATCTGATTGACACTTAATAGATTATGCTTTAACCCATCAACATACATAACATTTCGAGGTTTGACCTTTTCTTTCAATTGAACAGATTGTTTACCTTTTATGAACGTAGGGGTGTCATTTCCAAATGAGACCTTCTTTTCCCTTTCTAAGGCACTATATGATTGAAGTTTTTCTTTGTCACCTGTCATATGTTTCAAACATCCACTGTTGATGTACCATTGATTTTCCTGTTCTTCTGCATATAAGGCTATCCCACATCTTTCTGGTTGTGATTCCTTCATTCTCCATGTTTTGGCACTTTAGGCTTGTTCCTTCTGAGTTGTCTGCTGAAACTTGCTCCTGCATTCAGAATCTTCATGACCGAAGTTGTTACAAATAGAACATTCTATTTCATTTTCAAGAGCACAAAAGTTATTGAAGGTTCTTTTCATGATCCCAGTCATACTTCTTCATTTTTTAGCTTCTCTAGTCATGATTGTCTTATAGGCTACACATTGAGCTACTTTGTGACCAAAGTTATGACATGAGAAACATTGGCCATTGAAGAAATTCTTGCGATTATCAACTCTACCAACCGAATGATTGTAGTTTCTATTGACATCCATTCTTGAGGAAAATTGAGAAGGTTTTACCTGTGGCTAGGTGCAGCCTCTGTTCATCCTTAAAGTAGATTGCCCTCGATTTACCTGGTAATCTTTGTTCATCCTTGAGGAAAATTGTCCCTAATTTACCTGGTGATCTTCATTTGGCCTTTGCTCACTTCTCCTTGCTGCATCAAGATAACTTTTGGCTGTGGATGGCTTCTGCACTTGAGATGCTTCTTCATTATATCCCAGACCTGTCTTGACTAGTGGAGAGTGCTGCACTTTCATAATCTCATCTAAAGTTTCAGACCCTTTAGCAAATCTAAGATTAAGAGCTTTAGTTTTCTCAATCTCTTTTCTAAGTCCCACAATTTCACATTCTAACTTTTCATGATGTTTTTCCTTTTCAGACAGCTGGAATTGCAGAGTATCAATAATCATATTTTTTTCTTCTAAACAAATTTTGAGTTTAGAAATCTCTTCACAAAGACCTTCTTCATCTATAGCATCCATGAAATCATCACCTTCAAAAGACATTAAAAGTCTGTAATTGTTACCTTGTTCATCTTGATTCTTCCTCTTCTTCTGACATATTTCCTGACTCATAGTAATACCCTTTGCCTAAAGCCTTGAATACAACTTCTCTCCTATCTGATGGTCCTCCTTTCCTCATTTCGTAAGTAGTTAGAATTTCGTGCAACTGTGACATGGTAAGGTTCTGTAGATTCTATTTTTCTTCTATTGCAGAAGCCTTTAATTCAAACTTAGATGACAAATATCTTAGAACCTTTTCAACCACAACAACCTCTTTTATTTCTTCACCCAACTTTTTCATGCAATTAACAATCTAATCTATATGTAGGAAATAGTTAGCCACACTTTCATCATTGTACATTCTGAGATTTTCATATTGAATTCCGAGGGTTTAAAGTTTTTCTTGTTTTACCTGTTCATCTCCTTCATAGCTCAGAATGATCTTGTCCCATATTTCTTTTGCGGTTTTATACTGCATAACATTGACGAATTCTGATTGAGATAGAAATCCTAATAGAGTATTGATAGCCTTTACATTTGTTTCATACTACTTCTTACCAGTCATACCTATCGTGGTTGCTGATGGAAAAGGGTACCCTGTATCTATGATATACCAGACTTCTGTACCAATAGATTGAAGATAGGCTGCTATTCTTACCTTCCAATAGATGAAGTTGGTCCCATCAAAAATTGGTGGCCTGATCGATGCTTCTCTTTCGTAGTTTCTCATGAGGACAGATCTTCCTTCAAGCGATCAAGCTTCTTCTGAGGAACTTGCTCTGATACCAATTGTTGGAAATAATACTAAGAGTGGGGCTGAATCAGTATTATTTAGTCAATAATTTCATTTTCAAACCCAGAACATATACGCTACTTCATTTAGAGAAAACCATGTATATACGCAACTACAGATAAGGAAACCCACATATACCATTCATACTTATAATTTAATTTATTCTACAGATGTTGATCATTAATCTGTGCATCAGAGCCATATAAACAGTAACCAAGAACAGTAAAATAGAACAAAAGACAATCACACATAAGAACACAAGATATAAGGTGGAAACCCAATGTGGGTGAAAACCACCTGCTGCAATTCGTCTCTATCTTCTTTTAATTAGAAACTTCTTTTTACAATGATTCTATACTGGTGTAGTCCTTTACCAGTACGCAGGCTGCTACCTGCAGAGAGCTACAACCCTCTCTCGTTCTCCAGCTTCTCCTCGAAGGGAGCTACAACCCCCTTAGCTCTTGTACTAGCTGGGATACTAGTATGTAGGCTACTACCTACAGAAGGATACAACCTTCTCTTTTCTTCCAGAGACCACATTTCATAAATTTTTAGACTGGATCCATGAACAACAATCAATCATCAACAATCTCCTTTTTACCACTTTAAATTGAATAAAATAGACACTTCTCTGACAGCTCTATCTAGAACACTATAACAGTATCCACACACCAATTCTGAACCCAAATCACTACAGTAATAAATAGAAGCAGTTAGAACATAATTCAAGAGATGTACATTATTTCAACAACCAGAAACCTGTGAGCATACACTTCTGTGTTTGTGCCAACCTGTGTATACGTGCGCCTTCACTTCACTAAGCCTGCGTACAGATCTATAAAGGATAATTCACTCATTCAAACATTAGTTCACCCAGATTACCAGATTTATAGATCAAGAATCCATCAAATATAACAGATCAAAATCATACAAAGATACTATTATTCAAGCCTTAAAATTTTGACCCATCAATAGAACATATCCTTCTTCATTCAGATCCAAATCTGTACCATGACCCAATCACTAGTATTCTAGATGTAGCGCTTCTTCAGATATTAAATCATTTAGCTTATTCTTTTTCCAAATGATCTCCTTCCTCTTTTATAGTCTTAGGCCTTTGACAATACCATGGTCCAAAACCATAACCAATCAATACCATGGACCCAATACTTGGGATCAACATTTCTGATGAGATAGCATGGCCCAAAACCATAGGTTCAAATACCAGGGACTAAATACCACGGACCAAAAATAAGTTCTCCCATATGTACGCGCTTTTTCTTGCGTGAAAGTGCATGTATACGCGTACACGCCTTTTGAACGTCTAACCCACGTATATATGTGGCTTCGTCAAGTTGAACTTGCGTATATATCTTTTCCTTGATTCTGAGAGCTTGAACTATGATATGTCACCAGAGTGAGTTGCCATCAAGGAGAACACCTGTGCCATAATGCCAACATAATTTTTAATGAGCTTGAACTTTGCGTAAAACTGCACGTGCCAGTCGTATAATAAGGACGTCTCATCAATAGGTTCATTTTTTAGGGATCTTGCCCCATTCGAAACTTTGCTCCACTACCTTTTGCATGTAAGCTAGGAATGAGAAACTACTATCCTAGGGGTTAATTAACTACCGGGGTTAGGTAGGAAAACTTTTCCTTTATTTTTCCATTGCCATTTGGCCCCTGCAAAGGTGAATGGTCGATCCGACCAATCACCTAACCTAAGTAGTTGAAGTTAGCAGAAACTATTAAGTTAGTATTATGTTGGTCACTTTTCACTTGTGTACAAAAAGGTTTGCATGCCCCCAGCTATAGGAAAGTAGAGATTCTAGGTTACCCTTCAATTTGCAGACAAAGAACTTGCTCTGTTAGGAAAGGCATACCTTCTGACAAAGGTATCTTATTCCAGTCTAATCCCATTTTCCTAAATGGATAGGTCTATCAGACTAGTCTTATATCCTATGTGGAAACCTACCCTATACCTGAAGCTTTCCTACCGAAGTAGACTAGGGCGCGTGCCCCCTGGGTTTCAGTCACAATCACTGAATCACTCGCCCTCATTAGGTGGACGGACAGGAGATTGATGAGACATTCCTTGCGCAAAAAGACTAGTTAGGGATGGCATTTGACTACTTGTTATGTGTGTGCTGGGGAATGAAAGCTGGTCTATGAGCTGGACCACTCTGCCTTCATGCGAAAAACACATCACTCGAAAGAGTGAGGAGATAATGGTTTCCATGCTATAAATATAGTCATGCCCGAGGAGTATATTGTGATCTAGAGGTCCTTGGAATACCATTACGTTCAGATAAACAGTTTTCCCTCTCAAAGATATAGGTAAATTTTGAAGGATCCCTAACGGTCGATTGGTTCCTTTGTTGAAGCCTGTCAGATTTCGCATCTTAGGTAGAAGTGATGAAAACCAAGCGCTTTCCAAGCAATTGAGGAAAGGATACTCACAGAAGTCCCTTCATGTATTATAGTACTGACCATGACCATTCTATAAGCTTCTACAATTATTTAGAATGGTACATTAGACGGTAGACGGGGTCTACCTAGTACATTCCAGTCGAAGGAAATGACTAGGTTGCTCGAAGGTGGGACCGAATAAATGACTAGATACAAATCTGAAGAACTTCCTTCCTGCGGTAAAGGAATGAGTAGATTGCCCCCATGTTCATCACAGTTTGTGTTTACAAAAAGAATTTGAATGGTGTCATTCTCATTCCCTTCAATGACTGTATCATTTGAAGATGGACCTTCTGAAGACAAGACTGGGTCGACTACCGTCTTGACCTATTGACTTTTGTTCAGTGTGGACCCAGAGGATTTATCTTTAATGGTAGATGCTTCGACCAACCACAAAGGTGTGTTGGTCGGATTTTCAAGTAGCGATAGACACAGCAAGAGTTTGTTGTATCCAGGAGGGAGTCGTAGTGGTGAAGCAGGACAATTATCCAAGACTCTTTTAGCTTCACCTAGGAAGGGACAACGGTGGATGGCATGATCGCCTTCACACAGTCTACAAGGAAATTTATATTTTCCTTTCTGTCTAGAGACTTTGTTTTCACTAGTTGATGGTGTACTTTCAACATGATCGTTAGAGGTTGAGGACACTAGATTGTGCAAGAGGGGAGACAAGTCCCTTAATATCCATGGGATGCAAGGACAATCTCGATGATAGTGGTCCCCTTTTCAAATGACACATGGAGATTTAGGTTTGGATGGTGCAGTGTGTTGATTTTCCCTCGACAATGTATGGTAGCCCCTTTTTGCCTTTGGCTCCTTCTTCTTCTTATCCTTCCCTTTCTTCTTCTTCTTAGTTACATGGTTTTTAGTTTCACCAGCTTCACCAAGTGAAGAGGAAGAAGAAGAGGAAGAAACAAATGAAGTAGAAGGTTGGGGGCTAACTCTCGTATCGTCTACTTGCTGACTTGATTGCTCAGGAATCACGGTGCTTTGAACGACAAAGGTCGAGAAGAACGATACTGGCAAACTGATTGTCAGTCCTGGAAGGGACAATGTGGCCATATGTGGTGCACCAACATCTCCCCAAGAGGAGAAAGGACTAGGATTTCCCCCAAGGGGAAATCCTTGGTTGGTGGACTCCATTTTCTCAACCTAAGGTCAATGAGGGAAAATTGATGTTATTCCGATTAAAATAAATTTTATGACGCTCTGACACAACTGCCTTTTTCACTTTTTAAGAGTCGAGAAAAAGCTAAAGATGACTCTATTCGCCTTCGATTTTTAATGAGCTTGAAGTGACAACTGTTTAGATGGACCTTTTCCTTTAAGGAGTCTGAAAAGGAAGAAAAGAGACTACTTTGGAAATCTAGACAGAGGGATTACCAAACCAATCGCAAAACTGTAGAATACCTTTTACAGTACGGTGGTCAATCTTCCAGAATGTTGTGTTGAGTGCATTGCGATCGATAGGGCAGCAGACATAGCTTCCCGAGGATAAAGGATATAGCCTATTGTGGTCTCCAAATATATACTCAACAGTACGTGGGAGCACAAGTCCATACTAGCACTTGTCATCTCAAAGAGGAGGAATCACCCAACCTACGAGGAAAGCAATAGTTACTAGGCTTTATGACCCTGAAATACGTCTCTAACCTAGACTTCTAAATCTTGTGCATTAGATTCGAAAGCATTTTTATGTTCATTGAATTTATTTTATAGTTGATCTTTCTTAAGAAGTTTTCCTTTAAGGTTCACCGCGTGATGTATATATACAATTCCTAAAATGCAATCTAAGATGATCAATAGTTGTTTATTCTTCTTTTTGCAATGAAAATCCTAGCTACTAAGGAAAGAGAAGCGAGATTCTTTCAACATAGAGCAGAGAGCACACACTAAATGCACTGTCCTAAATCAAAATCAACAAGCAGTCTAAATGCAAATGCACATGCATGTATTTGTTTTTCACTTTCTTAATGTGTGAATGACAAAAAATAATGCTACGTACAAATCTAAATTATCTTTTCAAAGCGACAATACTAACAATTTTCTCTTCAAAAGATGAAAGGAAGACAATGATGACACTTTGTGATTTTGAATTGAAAACTGCTTTCGACACTTAAAATACTATTAATTCAAATCAAATAAAAGAGTAACAATGTAATCGACCATCAATAAGAGTAGGATTATTTTCTTTGACTGAAAACGACGCTTATAATACTTCCAAATCAAAAGACGATAGTTCAATTAAGCTACTTCTTTGTAAAGGAGAACTGTAAATGGCGAACAATACATAAAAACATTCGCACTTCTTTGTACAATGGACGCTGAATAATGAAAAGGAAGGGAGTTTCCACAGTGGTATATTGATCACAAACAACAAAAATCTTGAATAAAGATGAAGAGAGTGAAGGAAAAACCAAAATCTAGAGGTAGAAACAGTCTTATCTGATCATTGCACTTGTAACACAGGGAAATAGGGATGCATCTCACCTACTGTACACAGGAGGTGTGGTGCATCCAAATTTTGAAGAGGAGAAGCTATTATGGTCCAGGGATGAGACTTTAACTTGGTTTTTGGTCACAATTTGTAGCTTAGTTCAAAGATTTAGGCCGAGCTAATGATAGTCAGTAAATACAAAGTCTATGGGATGATCTAATGAGGTTACTTGAGCCACCACCAGGGCAATTAGGATGTTTGTAAGTTAGATGTTCAATTCATAAACTAAGAAGGAGATTGACTAAAGCAGCATTTATCTACTTTGCAGTTCCATAGCAAAAGCAGTTTGAAGGCTAGCTGGCATAACTTCAGGCTCCATCTGTAGTTTATAAAGTAAATAAACTAGAAACAAGCAAAAAAGCTATTCGCTCCCCAGTGGAGTCACCATTTTGTTATTGGGAAATCTAGTGTCCATTCAGAGCTGTTAGTCCCACTAAGATGTGTAGCTATCTTAGAAACAAACAAACTAAAGTTGCTTGCTTTTTCCTTTATGAGAAGTAGATGAGAGAGAAGTGGAGAGTACCAACCTCAACCTTTCGCTTGGCTCCTTGCTTGTTTCCTCTCCCCTCTAACAGATCTTTACCGCTCCTCCCTTGCTTTTCATGCTTCAAAGAGCACTTCTAAAGTCAAAGCATCATGATACCGTCAAAGCACAGAGATCTACAATCATAAACAATATAGGACCAGATATATATTGACCACACAAATGCATATATCAACTCAAACATACAAGAATGTGGAGGACAACTCAAATAGCTATATTCATAGAAAGAATAGAAGAGAGGATTACAACCCATTGGTCTGACCCAGTGTTATCCTCCCAGCATGAAAGCCCTTCTTCACCTCATGAAAATCTTAGATCGCCCAACACTATGATGTTACACAAAGAAACGAACAACACTTCCTTAGAAAATACAAGATTCAAGCCCCCCAACCCCTGGATCTCTGGGATGAGGGATCCATATATATATATTTGTAAAGGTGTGAGTCAGCTCTGGGTTTTTTATTAGTGTCATTCAACTAATAGTTCTTGGTTACACTTGGAGATTTCGTTGATCTCTTACTCATCCCTGGGTGAATCTTGAGAGGCGTCATATGAGAAGTTTCTAGAAGATTCCTTGATCATCCACTTAGCAAACTGTCTCTGCCATTTGTCTATTCTCGCTCATCACACCCTATAGAAGGACTTTTCAATACCCATCACACCTCCCATGTGTAGTAAGTGCGACGCATCACACCCTGACCATGGAGCAAGTGAGATGGCCCAATTTTGACTAGTTTTGAGTAGTTTTTCATGGAGAACTTCTGGGAGATGATGTAATCAGTTGACCTTGCTCCTTTAGGGTATGAAACAACACCTTTAGGGACTTAGAAGCCCTTGGTTTATGGACATATGTGATTGGGGTTGTAGTGCCCAAATATGTCTATAACAGAAGGGATAGAGAGAGAGTGGCACATCCTTCTAACTAGGCTCATAGGTCGATATATTTTCAGCAAACTTTGCATCTATTCTAATAATACAATTTTTGGATTTACATTGAAGAAGTTTATATCCTTTAACATCTTTAGAATATCCAACATAAATACATTTTTCACTCTTAGGTTCTAAGGTTTTATGTTTCTCATTTGGAATATGGTCCCATGCTCCACTTCCAAAAGCACAAAAGTGACTTTCATATGGTTTAATTGAGCTCCATGCTTCTTCTGGAGTGATATTCTTTAAAACCTTATGAGGAGTTTAATTTACTATGTAATTTTGCACAATTAATTTCTTCTGGCCAAAAATTAAGACTATGTCCTTTAGATTGAAACATAAAATTAGCCATTTCCTTTAAGGTGTGATTCTTCCTTTCAACTACACCGTTTTGCTGCGGAGTATATGGAACAATATGTTGCAATTGAATTCCACGTTTAGTGAAAAACTAGATGAATTTGTTGTTAACATATTCTCTACCATTATCAGATATTAGCTTAAGAATTAGATGTCCATATGTTTCTGAAAAAATTCCTTAAATGTCGAAAACATGTTAAAGACTTCACTCTTGAGTTTTGAGAAGTATACCCAAGTGCATTTGAAGAAATCATCAATGAATGTTAAGAAATACTTGTATCCAGAGAATGAAACAACTTGAAGTGGACCACATAAATCACTATGCACAAGCTGTAAAGGGGCTTAGGTGTGCCAAGAGGCACGTTTTTCAAAACTATCACGATGATGTTTTCTAAGTAAACATCCAAAAAAAACACCATCTATCCAAGATACCAATGGAAGACATGCCACCATATTTTCTTTACATATACTTTGAAGGGAGTGATAGTTTAAGAGATCAAATTCCTCATGCCAAAGTTTTCTCACTTCATTTTTATGAACAACAAATACCGAGGGAAGATTTAATGACCCAAAGTTGTTAAAATTATACAACCTTGTAGAATCATTAGAAATGCCAGTAGCTAAAATATGTGTAGGATCACTTAGGTCCTTAATTACAATATCATAAGTTCAAAATTCAATGATTTTACCTTCACCTTGATGAGTTATTTGATATACAGTTTGAAGTTTACAAGATAAGGTAGGAACACATAATAAATCATTAAATTGACCATTTTCCAAATGAATAGTTCTAGTCCCTACAACACTAAGAGATCTATCATCACCAACATATATATTTTTTGCACTACAATAATTTAAAAAAGAAAACATGGCTTTTTTTTTGGCCATGTGATAAGAAGCTCTGGAATGAATGAGCCACTCATGAGAATGAGAAGAAGAAGATACATTTAGTTCATAATCAGACCGAAATGCTTGACAACCACATGCAGAAAGTTCTACTACTAAAGATGAAGTTGAAGTTGAAGACTACTCCAAGTGAATGTTATGCCTCTTCATTGTTGCTTCCAAGGCTTCCATCTTCTTAAAGAATTTGGATTCTAAGTGGCCATCACGATTATTAAAGTTTTAATGTCTATCAATCCTTGTCCCTTTGCTTTCAGTTTCCTTATCATTTTGTTGAGTTAATTTTTAATTTTGAGAATGAAATGGCTTAGGACACTTGTTTGGATTATGACCATTATTTTTAGAATGATTCTTCGTAGGATTCTTTGAACTTGGTTGATTTTCGGCTGCTAAGGCTTTTTGAGAAGAGTTCCCAGTATTAAGAAGACAAAGATGTAATGGTTTTTCTTGTTCTCTTATTCAAGAATCACAAAAGATATAAGAAAAGGGGGACTTCTAGTCTTGTCCTTAAGAAATAAAGGCTTCTCTAGTAGAATGGAAGCTGGAAACAAGCACAAGGTAGGCTAGTCTTAACTTAGTAAGAATGGAATATATAAGGCTACCATCTTCTTTCTTAAACTTAACACCTTCCAAGAGAATCTATGAGTGTTGAACTTGTGCAAGAAATATTCAATGGAAGAAAAACTATTGGAGTCCAATATATGCAACACATTTTCGAGTTGATGGGCTCTAATTTCATTTTTAATTCTGAAAACTTTATTGAGTTGCTTCATTCCTTCATTAGGATTATCCATTTTGGCGATATGGGATCTAAGGTCTCAAGAAATAGACATACCTATCAACCTAAGTGCTTGATCTTTCTTATTTTCTGATTTGGCTTGCTTATCTTCATATTTAGGTTCAGACTCTTGTCCTAAGGCTATTCTATAATGACCTTTACTTCTAAGTAAACCCACAATGTAGGATATCCATTAGAAGTAGTTGGCATTGTCAAGAATAACTAGTCATGGAATTTTCATTTTAAAATAAAATGAAGTTGTAGATGACAAAACTAAGTGTTCCAATGGAAAGATATCGAAAAATTAGGCCAATTAAAAATAAAGACTCTGAAAACATCTTTCAGATGAAGAAGTTATTATTTTTTGAAGAAAATTTTTTGAAGATGTCGACAAACCACGTGAATGTTTGGAAGCGAGTGATAATGTTATATAAAAAAGATTTCCCCACTTTCTAAACTTAATTTCATGAGCTCACTTTAAAAAAAAAAATTGCTTTTTGTGACCCACTTTTATAAATAAGTGAAAGTCACTTTTCAATTGGTACTTTATGAAATATCCACTAAATTCTAACTTAAATAAAATATAAACTGACTTTAGATTATAAGTGACTCACTTTTTATAATGGCTCAGAAAACTTGTACATAAACTAACTTTAAAACATAAGATACAAGTGTTTTTTGAAAAAGTAACTAAAAAAAAATTAAGAATTGAACAGAAAACCTCTATTCTCATAAAGTAACTTTAGATCAAGTGAGATAGTCTAAAAGGTTAATAATTTCTGGAAAGGAAGAAAGGTGTTTTTTGTTTTCTTTCACTGAAGCTTTGGAGTGTGTTCTTACTTGAGAACCCCCATTTTGGCTACAAAACAAAAAAAAATAACCATACAACCCAAAACAAACAAGCAAAAGTAATCCAAGCCTTATGGCTTAAAGTTAGATTTGGGTGGAAACTAAATATTTTCGTCAATATTTCTAAATTTCCAGGATCACACTAAGGCACAGTGGAAAAGAGCATATGCATGAGAAAAATCCTTTCTTTATGTTTCTAATTTTCCCACATTGCACAAAGTCATAGGGAAAAGAGCATATGCAGAAATCAAAGGTATAGATCTGGTAATAAAAAATGATGACTATAAATCGAAATAAATATAGATATAAATAACTATAACTACAAATAAAGACTGCATATCTCAAGAACTTAAAAATGACTTAGCTAGGGCTATAGAAAACCTTTTTGCATGAAATGAAATGGGTTCCTAACTGGAACAGGTGCTCCTAACATAATAGAATAGTCTTCTTGGCTCGAAAGTGGTCAACAACAATAGATCTAGGAAAGGATAGTCAGATGCAGCTGCACCAGCTTCGGATTTAGATCACCAATAGATGTTAGCCATGAATAGCTCTGATTGCATGCAGGAATTTATAGGGTAAGTTCCTTATATACAAAACCAAAGGACACTGCTCACAAATAGACCATAAATTAGTACAATAGTATTCTTGACATGGTAAAAAGCCTCAAAGAGGGAAACAGTCCATCGCTTGAGCCAACGTGGCCACTTCAAGAAATTTACTAATGTAAAAGAAATAAAATTTACATAAGCTTCTCTCATGAATGGTTGCCTAACAAATGACCCTCCATGCTCTTTAAATAAAGATCATCTACCAATCTGGTGCTAAGCCACACATCAAGTGTCGGTATACTGAGGAGAGAATGAATCGTTAGATCACTTTATGTCTTGAGGATATCATGACCATCAGATTGTAAGTTACAAAAAGTACATACTAAAGAAGCACACTTTACCTAACTATACACTAGACCAAGTTGTACTTTATTATTTCCTATTTGTTGGAATATCCTAGCAACCTATACATTGAATCATTATTTTGATGAACTATCTTTAAATTCTAGTGAATTTTCGATGTCTTTGTGCACAACAAGTGACTTGAAGTATATTCTAGATTTTATAATTTTTCTCTTTTGGAAAGGTGGTATTCATTAAACAAATGGAGGAAGTAATTAATTTGTTCAACACTATTAATAAGGTAGAAATTGTAAGTTATACATAAGGTTGTTAAATTAAAAACTGACACATAGAGGATTGGTGTGGGAATGTTTTTCATTCATGATCATATAGTTGAATTACAAACACTAGAAACTCACTAGAGGCAAATTAGAACTCACCAAAGGAGGAATATAGGAAAAAACCCAATTCTTGATTTCAGCTATAGGGTGATTTGAAGCTCTGATAGATTTTGAGGAAATTCTTCATTTTGATACCATTCCAAGGGTTTCCACTGGAAACCAGTAGTGGCATACTCTAATTTAATTTAGCAAGTAATATAAAACAAAAAATGATAACAAAGATAAAAAAATATCATTCAACATAGAAACCTAAAACCCTATATTATGAGTTCGATGGGAAGATATATAAACATATATACAACCTAAATAAGAAGCATATTTACCTAAAAGCATAGACAGAGATAAAAAAATATAGGGGAGAAGTTTTCCATACAATTCGTTTGAGATTTGCCAATGTTTTCTTAAAATATGGAATAAAAAGATTTACGGCTGAGCGAGGAAAGGAAATTATCTTACTAAAGCAGTAGTAACAAAACTAAATGAGGTATTGTTATAGACATATTTGGGCACTACAACCGCAATCTCATATGCACACAAACCAAAGGCTTCTAAGCCCCTAAAAGTGTTGTTTCATACCCTAAAGGAACAAGGTTAGCTAATTACATCATCTCCCAGAAGTTCTCCCTGAAAAACTACTCAGAACTAGTCAAAACTAGACCATACAGACTGCTGAGTGCTAAGGTTGCGATGCATCTCACCTACTACATGGAGAAAGTGTGATGCATAATGAAAATCCCTTCTGTAGGGTGTGATGAGTGAGAGTAGACAAATGGCAGAGGCAGTTGGTTAGGTGGAAACCCAGAGTATCTTCTAGAAACTGCCCATTTAACACTTGCCTCTCTGAATTCGTCGAGGTGTTATAGACATTTTTGGGCACTGAAACCCCAATCATAAATGTCCATAAATTGAGGGATTCTAAGCCCCTAAAAGTGTTGCTTCACTACCTAAAGGAACAAGGTCATCTGATTACATCATGTCCCAGAAGTTCTCCACTAAAAACCACTCAGAAACAGTCAAAACTAGACCATATTGAATACCCAGTGCAGAGGGTGTGATGCATATCACCTTCCTAGTGTAAAGGGTGTGATGCATACTAGATGGCCCCTCTGTAGGGTGTGATCGGTGAGAATGGAAAAATGGCAGAGATAGTTTTCTAGGTGAAAGATCATAGAATCTTCCAGAAGCTTCCCCTTTGACACTTGCCTCTCTGTTTTCGACCAGGGATGAGTAAGAGATCACCAGTCTCCAAGTGGAATCAAGAACTATCAGAGAGAGGACACCAATCATGACCCCAGAAGATGACTCACCCCCGTACAATCATCTATATATGGATCCCTCATCACAAAGATATGGGGGGCTGGAATCTTGTATCTTGTAGAGAAGTGTTGTTGGTTTTATGGTGAAACTTCATAGTGTTGGGTGATCTAAGATTTACTCGAGGTGAAGAAGGGATTTCTTGCTGGAGGATGATGCTGGGTCAGAAAAATTGGTTGTAATCATGTGGCTATTCTTGATATTAATAAAGCTATTCAAGTTTTCCTCCACATTCTTGTATGTTTCATTGTATATGCATTTGTGTGGTTAATACATATCTGGTCCTGTGTAATTTATGAATATAGATCTTTTTGCTTCGATAGTATTATGCTGCTTTGATTCCACAGGTGCTCTTTGAAGCTGGCCAAATGAAGAAGAAGCGACAAAGATCTATCAGGATGGAGAGGAATCAAGCAAGGAACCAAGTGCAAGACTAAGGTTGGTGTCCCTTGTTCCACTCTTATCTATTTTTGATAAAGGAAAGCGAAAGTAGTCTTTACTTGTTTGTTTCTAAGATAGCTCTCAATCTTAGTCAGAATAGCACCTCCGAGGGGACACTATTCCCGGTAACAAAATGGTGACTCCACTGGGGAGCGAATAGATTGTTTGTTAGTCTATCTTTGTTTGTTTTATAAACTTACAGATGGAGCCTGAAGTCAAGCCAGTTAGCCTTCGAATTGCATTTGTTATGCAAATGCAAAGTAGATCAATGTTGCTTCAGTCTATCTCAGGGTTTTGTTTATAAATTGAACAATTGATCTGCAAACATTCTAGTTGCCCTAAATGGTGGCTCTAGTAACCTCCTTAGATCAACCCCTGTGATTTACATTTATTGAACATCATTTACTCAGCCTAAATCCCTGAACTGAACTGTAAATTGTGAGCAAAGACTGGTTAAAAGTATCGCACAGGTACCATCACACCCTCCCTCCAAGGCATTTTGTATGCATCGCACTTCCCGTGTGCAGTAGGTGAGATGCATATTGGATTCCCTGTGTGACAGGTGCGATGGTCAGGGAAGGTTAATTTTACCTTCAAACATTGGTTTTTCTTCACTCCTTTCAGTTCTATTAAGGACTTTTGCTGTCTGTGGTCGGTATATCTCTGTGAAAGCCACCTTCTGTTCCATCATTCTACCTCTATTGTGCAAAGAATTGTAAGTGTTTTTATGTATTGTGCACCATTTTCAGTTCTCTCTCGATAAAGAAGTAGCGTAGTCGAACTATCGTTTCTTAATCTGAAAGTGTTGTAAGTGTTGTTTTCAGTCATAGAAGAGAATCCCATTGTTCTTGATAGTCGAGTATACTATTACTCTTGTATATGATTTGAATTAGTAGTTTTTAAAGTGTCGAAAACAGTTTTCATTTCGAAATCGCAAAGTGTTGCACTTATCTTCACTTCATTTTGAAAAGAAATTTGTTAAGTATTGTCGCTTTGAAAAATAATTCATACTTTCGCTTAGCTTTCTTATCATCATTCATACATTAAGAGGGCTGAAAACAAATACATGCATGTGAATTTTCATTTAGACTGCTTTGTTTGATTTAGGACAGTGCATTTAATGTGTGCTCTGTGCTCTTTGTTCAAAGACTCTCAGTTTTCTTTCCTTAGTAGCTAGGATTTTCATTGCCAAAAGAAGATTAAACAGTTGTTTATCATCTTAGACTGCATTTTAGGAATTGTATACACATCACGTGGTGAACCTGAAAGGTAAATTTTTAAACAATATCAACTATAAAATAAATTTAATGAACCTAAAAATGCTTTGGAACCTAACGCACAACATCTAGAAGTCTAGGCTAGAGACGTATTTCGGCATTGTAAAACCTGGTAACTGTTGTTTTCATTATTGGTTGGGTGATTCCTCCACTCTGAGACGACAAGTGCTAGTACGGACTTGTGCTCCCACGTACCGTCGAGTATATATTAGGAGACCATAATAGGCTATATCCTTTATCCTTAGGAAGCTGTGCCTGTCACCCTATCGATTCCAATGCACTAAACACAACATTCGCGAAGATTGACTGTCGTACCATAAAAAGTATTATACAGTTTTTCGATTGGTTTGGTAATCCCCTCTGTCTAGATTTCCAGAGAAGTCTCTTTCGTTCCTTTTCAGACTCCTTAAAAGACAAGGTCCATCAGAGCACTTGTCACTTCAAGCTCATTAAAAATCAAAGGCGACTAGAGTCATCTTTCATTTTTTCTCGACTCTTAAAAATTGAAAAAGCACGTTGTGTCAAAGCGTCTAAAATTTATTTTAATCGGAATAACATCACAAGTTCCCTCGTTGGTCTTTAGGTTGAGAAAAATGGAGTCTACCAACCAAGGATTTCCCCTTGGAGGAA
>APFE031268689.1:259671-270541 GCA_000404065.3 Pinus taeda
AAAAGGTCCATCTGAGCACTTGTCACTTCAGGCTCATTAAAAATTGAAGGCGACTAAAGTCATCTTTAGCTTTTTCTCGACTCTTAAAAATTGAAAAAGCAAGTTGTGTCAAAGCATCATAAAACTTATTTTAATTGAAATAACATCACTGTTCCCTCATTGCTCTTAGGTTGAGAAAATGGAGTCCACCAATCAAGGATTTCCCCTTGGGGGGGAATCCTAGTCCCTTCTCCTCTTGGGGAGATGTTGGTGCACCTCATATGGCTACATTTTCCCCTCCAGGACTTACAATTGGCCTGCCAGTATGGCTTTTCTCGACCTCTATCATTCAAAGCATCATGATCCCTGAGCAATCAAATCAGTAACCAGATGATACTAGAGCTACCCCCCAACCTTATACTTCATTTGCTTCTCCCTCTCCTTCTTCCTCTTCACTTGGTGAAGCTAGTAAAACTAAAAACCAAGTAAATGACAAGAAGAAAAAAGGGAAGGAGAAGAATAAGAAGAAGCTAATGGCAAAAGGGGGCAACCATGCATCGCCTGGCGAAGATCCACACACTGCACCATCCAAACCTAAATCTCCATGTCTCATTTGCAAAGGAGACCACTATCATCGAGATTGTCCTTACATCCCTTGGATCTTAAGGGACTAGTCTCCCCTCTTGCACAATCTGGTGTCCTCAACCTCTGACGATCATGTTGAAAGTACATCGTCAACTAGTGAAAATGAAGTCAATGGACAAAAAGGAAAATTTAAATTTCCTTGTAGACTATGTGAAGATGATCATGCCCTGCATCGTTGTACCTTCCTGGTCAAAGCTAAAAGAGACTTTGATAACTGTCTTGCTTCACTGCTATGGCTTCCTACTGGATACAAGAAACTCTTGTGAGTCCATCGCTAGTTGAAAATATGACTGACACACCTTTGTTTTCAGTCGAAGCACCTATCATTGAAGATAAAACCTCTAAGTCCACATCGAACCAAAGTCAACAGGTCAAGATGGCATTTGACCCAATCTTGTCTTCAGAAGGTCTAACTTCAGATGATATAGTCACCAAAGAGAATGAGAACGACACCATTCAAATTCTTTTTTCAGCATAGAATCCGATGAACCTGGGGGCAATCTACCCGTTCCTCTACTGCAAGAAGGAAGTTCGTAAGAGATTCATCCGACCATCTATTCAGTCCCTCCTCCAAGCAATCTAGTTGTTTCCTTCGATTGGAATTTACTAGGGAGACCCCGCCTACCATCTAATGTACCATTCGAAATCATAGTACAAGATTACAAAATGGTCATGGTTGGTACTATTATAGATGAAGGGGCTCCCATGAGTATCCTTTCCTCCACTGCTTGGAAAGAACTTGGTTCACCATCGCTTTTGCCTAAGATTCAAAATCTGTTAGGCTTCAATGATGGAACCAATCGACTGTTAGGGATCCTTCCAAATTTTCCTATAACTTTGAGAAGGAAAATTGTTTATCTGAACGTGATGGTCGTCCAAGGGCCATTACATTACAATCTACTCCTTGGGCGTGAATACATTTATAACATTGGAGCTATTGTTTCCTCACTCTTTTGAGTGATGTGTTTCCCACATGAAGGCAGAGTGGTCTAGCTCGTAGACCAGCTTTCATTCCTCAGTTCAAACACAGCTACTAGTTAAGCGCCATTCCTAACTTGTCTTTTTCCAGAAGGAATGTCTCATCAATCTCCAGTCAATCCACCTGATGAGCGCGAGTGATTTGGTGAATGTGACTAAACCTAGGGGGCATGCACCCTGGTCTGCTTCGGCAGGAAAACTTTAGGTATAGGGTAGGTTTTCGCAGAGGACATATGATTAGTATGACACACCCATCCGTTTAGAAAAATGGGATTAGGCTGGAATAAGATTCCCTTGTCAAAGTTATGTGAGTGGATGCATCCCACCATTCACCTTTGTCTATTTCGATGGATAGAGCCAAGGAAATGTTTTGTCTGCAAATGCGGATGGAACAATCTTGCGAATGCAAGAACTTCCAGATGGTAACCTGAAAACTCTACTTTTATTTATACCTAGGGGCATGCAAACCTCTTGCATGCAAGTGAAAAGTGACCTTTTATTTTCGTAGTTTGTAGGCTTATTTTCATAATTTGTAGGCTCTCAACCCTTTAATCTCGTAGGTTGGTCATTCCTAGCTTGCATACGAAAGGCTTCGGAGCAAAGTTGTGCATGGGGCAAGCTCCCTAAAAAATGAACCTATTGATGAGAGATATCCTTATTATATGACTAGCATGAGAAGTTTTAGGTGAAGTTCAAGCTCGTTAAAAATAAACCTAGCAATGAGCAAATGTTCCCTCAGAGTTCAAGCTCATTAAGAAAAATGAACCTACTTTTAGTAAATAACCGTTGTGATCGCATAATTATCAGCTTTTGAACCTTGGTCATGTTCTTACCATCACCTCCACCAATTTTAGCCGATCATACGCCTCCATTTGATTGTTTAGCCCTATTTAGGAACAACTGCGAAGAGTGATTATGTTAGCCACCTTCTTTACACTGCCATGATTGAAAAGTTCCAAACCTTACCTAGAACTAGTTTCTATCCAAAAACATCACTCGTTCCTCAAAAAACAAGTCTCCTTTAAGCTCTTTTCATCTAACTCGTAAAATATGAAAAGATTATTGAGCAGTTGGCCTCTCCAGATCGTTAAAGCGATTGGAAGTGCCATCCCTCCTCTAGATTTCAATATTTTTGGACCTGAGGGATCATTACACAAAAATATCGAGTGTTTGTCTTGTTCAGCATGTTAAAACTATCAAAAAGTCATCCATTTCATATTATTTTATACTTTTTTAGACTTAACGGATTATACTACAAAAGAGGACTACTGGAGTTTCTGTTCCATCCCTTTTTAGACTCTCTAAAATTGAAAAGGACCGAGTTATGTTTGTCGTTAAACTCGTTAAAACAATAATGAAAAACTTCTCCATGCAGACAAGAACGAGTTTCACTATCGCTAGGCTCGTTAAAACATAGTGACAGGTTTGCCCGAAGGGCAAATTATAGAATAAGCATATGTTATCTTCCTCAAGCTTAACAAAAATAAAGAGGTACTGGTCAGAAATTATTGGGCAGAAATTGGGAAGAAACCTTCAAGAAACTTTATTGGTAGGAGGTCATTCTTGAACATGACACTTTCACTCCATCACCATGATTGAGTCAGGTTGGGTTGTTTTGTTCACTAGTCATATCACCAATGGTCCTCCGTACCATCCATTTTTGGGGTTCACACTACCAATCCATTCTAGTATCGCCGATATGTTCAAGAGAAGCTGCTCAGAGAATTCGCCAACCCAACTTACATCTCATCTACTGCAATAACTTCACACTTCATTCTTTCATGACCACCATCCTGAACCTTGTATCATCAGATCGTTTTCACCTCCTCAAAACCATTTGCTCCATTCATTGTCGTAGATGTTTGATTCATTAAATCCCTCCTACAATGGGTCATTTAATGTTGACATCAGCTCATTATCCAAGAAGTTTACTTAGAAACAACCCTTTCAGTACTTTGAAGCTTGCATGCCACAATGGCAAGTTTCTAACTTCCGGTGACATGTTTACATCAATGACCTTTAACCGAAATATTTTACGTGGTGATCAACATCGAATCATGTATTCACATCACGTGAATTGTACTACAGTACCTTGAGGGTCATCATCATTATCGGTGATTCCTCTCATGCCTGTTAACGGCTTACATCATTGGCCGGTAATCAAGTGATGTCCTTCCATGTTCGACATCAGAACATATTTTCACATGGATCAACTTGTACTTTGGGTGAATATTGAATGAGTTTGAAGAACTCAGATCTAGTTTCATCCATCTAGGCTCCGATATATTCAAGAAAATAAACACATCAAATGTACATCATAGCTGCACAAATAATCATCGAAGCCAAAGGATGATGGCTCTACTAGAATCATTAGTTTGTCACACAGACGGTTGTTTGTCATATGTACATGCAAGTGAATTTATAAAGCTGAGCATGGGAATGCCCACCTTAGCTATATCATGAAAATATTATGAAGATAATGTATTGCATTGTATCTTATTACAAGTCACCTTCTAGTTCAGAAAAAACTCAGATCTTCATGATAAAGCATTTCACTCGACATCAGAAGATTTACGACCTCATGCTTTAGGAGGCAACTGTTACAGACATATTTGGACACTGCAACCCCAATCTCATATGTCCATAAGCTAGGGGATTCTAAGCCCCTAAAAGTGTTGTTTCATACCCTAAAGGAACAAGGTCAGTTGATTACATCATCTCCCAGAAGTTCTCCCTAAACAACTACTCAGGTCTTGTCAAAGCTAGACCATACAGACTACTCAGTGCTAAGGGTGTGATGCATCTCACCTACTACATGCAAAAAGTATGATGCATACAGAAAAACCCTTCTGTAGGGTGCAATGAGTGAGAGCAGACAAATGGCAGAGGGAGTTGGCTAGGTGGAAACCCAAAGAATCTTCTAGAAACTACCCTTTTTGACACTTGCTCTCTAAATTTGCCTATGGATGAGTAAGAGATTATGAAATCTCCAAGTGGAACCAAGAACTATCAGAGAAATGACACTAATCAAAATCCTAAAAGCTGACTCACCCACCTGCAAATATCTATATATGGATCCCTCATCCTAGAGATCCAAAGGTTGGAATTTTGTATCTTGTAAGGAAGTGTTTTTGGTTTCTTTGTGTAACATCATAGTGTTGGGTGATCTAGCTTTTCATGAGGTGAAGAGGGCTTTCATGCTGGGAGGATGGCACTAGGTCAGACCCATGGGTTGTAATCCTCTCTTCTACTACTTCTATCAATAAAGCTATTTGAGTTTTTCTCCATATTGTTGTATATTTCTAAATCTTGTATTGATATATGCATTTGTATGGTTAATATATATTTGATCCTATATTGTTTATGTTTATAGATCTCTATGCTTTGATGGTATTATGCTACTTTGACTCTACAAGTGTTCTTTGAAGCGGGACAAGTAAGGAAGAAGTGGCAAAGCTTTGTCAAAGGGCAGAGGAAACAAGCAAGGAGCCAAGCCAAAGACTGAGGTTGGTACTCTCTGCTTCTCTGTCATCCATTTCTCATCAAGGAAAACACAAGTGAGTTTAGTTTTTCTGTTTCTAAGATAGCTACCTGTCTTAGTGGGACTAATAGCTCTCAATGGACACTATTTTTCCCAATAACAGGTATGGAGAGTTGTAATAGAGAATCGAGACAATAAAAGACTCTACTCAATTATCGCAGAAAATAAAATGATACACAAAGCACTTAAATTGGAGTTTTCATAGTGCGATTGTTTATATATAAAAATAAATCTTTCAACTAGTGATAAAAGCCCCAAGAATAAGTTGGAACATGCTCCATTCTCAAAATAGATAAATAGGACTAAGATATTTATTGTTCATTTCTTGTGTACATGTATATATAAAAAAGAGGATAAACACTAATTCTGTATTTAACTCAAATGCTATCCAGAGAGAACTAGAACAAAGGATGAAACTTGCCATTTTATGATAAACATTACAAAGTATTAAATAGTTCTTAACACCAAAAATTAATGACAATAGCCATATAACCATTGTAGGGAAAAGAACTCCAAGAATACCAACAATGGAAGAAAATGAAGTGGTCAAGTCATTTCCACAGGAAGGCCTTAGCCAAACTCTACTTGGAGGTACACATCCCTCAAATTGAAATTATAGGTACATAGTTCATAAACAAAATTAAGCTTAATACAATTAAATAGTTTCAATGCTTAAGCCTATCGTCACAGTGGAAGGAGTAAAAGTAAAAAATAAAGGGAATCCAATAACGGCGCTAGCGAGGATAAATTAAACCAGAAGGAAAACAAACCCCTCGTTTATTTACACGTGAACACTACTTCAAGAAGGAGTGGTTATACAGAACAACTGACCTAGCGGGAGGAGGAGAGGATAATCATCGAAAGACCATATTGTATCCATCGTTGGAATTTTAAAAGAATTAGCTTGAATCCTAGAGGTGTTGGACATACCTACAAAAGGAAAACTTAGAATGGAAAACTCAGAGTTAGTGACAATCCTATTGGGGAAAATAGTATAACACAAATAAGTTGGGAAACAAGAAAAAAAGTAAAAAAAAAATCCTTCAAATCATTCTATTTACATGCAAGAAGGCATTCTCTCGAAAACACCTTGCCCTCTTTGAAGGTGCAACATAGAGAGGAAATATTACTAACCGATGAAAGCTATCTAATACCCAGAAATACATATATGAAATTTATGTACTGATTAAACAAAGACAAAGTACCTATACCGTGCTGAGCCAACATGAGGAAGCATGCTCGAGGAGTAGCAGTGATCCTCTGTGTGGTGAAAATATTGGTAGAGCTCTTGAAACAAGAGTACAACCATCTTCACAAAGTTTTTGAACAAAATGATTATATTAAAAAAATTGTTAACAAGGCCATGCACCAATCCTAAACAAATATAATCAAAACAACAAACATAAAGAACATAGATATGAAAACCCTAGAATCTTTGTTCCTTTTATAAAAGGCACGAGAGACAAAATTTCTAAAATTCTAAACAAACATAATAACAATGTAGCCTTCACCCCCGCTTACAGTATCAAACAATTTTTTGAATCTGCCAAAGACTCCATGAACCCTAACCATCAAAAAGGTGTTTATATTATAACGTGTCCATGTGGGAAGGAGTATACAGGAGAAGGAGGAAGATCATTTAGCATTCAAAGCAAAGAGCCCACCACTGACTTATGAGGAGAAAGAACCTCAAAATATGTCTTGGGAGATCATGTTCACTCTTCCCAACACTACATCTGTATGGAAGAAGCCATGTTAATTAAAAAAGAAGACCATTATCTTAAAAGAAACATCAAAGAAAGCATTGAAATAGAAAAAAATAAAAACAGCCTATATCAAGATGATGGCTTAAAACTCATCAATGCCTCGAAACCGTAATACATTAAATAATTACTAACTTTTAACTCATTCATTTCCTTTAATATTCGCTCCCAACCAATATACATAATAATATCATAATAATAAAATTTTATTCCAAAAATTTATAAGATTCATTTAACAAAAATATAAATAATTTGAAAACTCTTCTAGATAATAACTAATAAACTAATCAAGTCCTAATAACTAACCTACCCTAATAAGGTATGAGTTACTATTTCATAACTCTTTCATTTCCTATAAATCAATTTGCTCTCAATGAGTAGTCATATTAATATCACAATAAAAAATTTATTCTAGAATTTTATGAAATTCATTTAACACAAAGTGAATAATCTAGAAACTTCTCCACAGAATCAATTTACAAACTTCCTTACTTTATAGACATTAATAATCATATTAGATATTTCACACGTAATTCATTAGAATAATAGTAAAAGAGGGTCTTAAAAAATCAGTATAATAGATTAGTCATATTAATAATTAAACTAAGGATCATCATATTAACTAAACCGAATAAATAAATCATATTTCATATTCTCAAACCCTAATTTTAGTTCATTAAAACAAGATTACAAATTAATATAGTGTTAAATAAAAAACCTTAATATAAAATTTAGAGAAACAATCCTAACGTGTTTATTTAATGCCAATAAAATAATTAATTAGATAAGCTCATTAATCTACAATCAAGCTAGCTACTTTCACAGTTTTAAAATAATTTTAAAATTATACATTTAAATCTATTAAACAAATATGATAATATTATAATTAAATACATTAATTAGGTCAAACATTAAATTGAAAGTTAATATACCAAATAATTTAACCATTAATAATTCTCTAAGACATCCCCAAAAAACTAATCAAACTCTAATTTTCATAGAAAAATCAAATTAATTCGAAATTAAATCATGCAAATAAATAAAGCAAGACTTAATCTTTTAACATTGTCCTTTTCCAAAATTTATATACATACATAATTTTTAGCTATACAATACATCACTAATCTTCTCTTGTACTATCTTGCACTATTAGCTTATGATGGACTCACTTGAATGTCCGAAACTCGCCTATCTAAAAATATGCACCCCACCTATATGGATTTAGTATTTAAACATATACTACTCTCCTATCTAAAAATATGCGCCCCACCTGTATGGATTTAGTATTTAAACATATACTAATTTGTCTCTGCAATAAAAAAATTCCTAAATTGTTACAAGAATCCTTGCAAAAATAAGAAAAACTAAGGGTTTTAGAATAACAAGAAATAGAGGCAAGCAAAATCCTGTTTGAACTACAGGTCGAAAGAGAAACTCTGCGTGTGGGCCTGGACATAAGAGAAAACCCTAGTGAGATTCTCAACCCAGAGAAAAACCACTCTATTAAAAGGAAATTTTGAACGCCAACGAGAAATTAGATTCTTTACCTACAGCAAGGTGAGGTGGAAGTGCAGAAGCCTAGTGGATGCACCCACAACGCGAAAACAAACACAGCTATTAGAGATTGACATGAAGAGGTGAGAGTGGAAACCTTGCTAATGTAGTTCATTAGCCACTCCAACCCTAGAGTAAGAAAGGAGAAACCACAACCGTGTTTGGATGGCGTACCAAGCGAATATGACCATAGATGACGAGAAGGTATGGCAGGCCATGAGAAATTCACATTAGCCTGGGTTATGTGGCGTAAGATCATTCGGTCACATTACCAAAAATCCAATATTTAAATGTGCTAGTAACTAACTAGGTAGAGAAAATAAATAATGTTATGCGTACATCACACTTGTATTGGAAAGTCGAATACAGTGATCATGTGTTCCAACCAATTCAAAATTAAACCACCAATAGTAACACCACCTTATGCGTCATTCGAATGTAGGAACAGGTGGTATTATTCACACATCGTTTTGTATGACAATCTCATAAAATTTAAATAAGCCAATGGGCCTGCATCATAAGAGAAATGACAAACCCCATTTTTAGGATATCGCACCTTAAGTAGCGGAACCAAAAGTTATCAGTAGCACGGACACAGATATATATATATATATATATATATATATATATATAACTGACGGAAGTAATCCATAAGGTATTCCCTCGTTGCAATCAACAACTTTCCTGATCATAGAAAGGGATTATGAACCGACAACGTTTAGCCGCGTTGATGTCACAGCTAAGTCATCCATAATCATAAGATTCATTTAAAAACCCTAAATATTTCACCTCTACGTTCTATCTCATTCGCTCGCTGTCCACTGACTAACCCCCGTGATTGTCTTGTTATGTAATAGTAATCTCAGACATCGCTTTCTCGCGACACCGACGATGTAAAAAGTTCGAAAGACACCAAAACGCCAGATAAGACAATTTCCAACCATCATCATTCCTGTCCAGTTGCATGGAGACTATTGCTTTCGGAAATGATATAGAATCTGTACACAGCTGCATGCTTCTGGAATCGTCAAACATACATCATGAAAGCTAAGGGCTGTCTGCTCGTGGACCATGACATGTAAATGTCGAAATTTAATAGGATATATGTTTGACTAAAATACCTCAATTGCATGAACTTTCCGGATCGATGGAAAGCGATTTGGATTATAACAATTGGCCGCTCTGATGTAACAGTTATGGCATTCATAATCTTCTCAGAAAACCACATAGGACGAGGACAGGATAAGTTAATGTATTCTGTTGGCTAAAACCCGTTTGCGCATTAGATGCAAACGCGGATTTGAAACTATCTGGATTTCTAGGTTAGTTAAATGGACTGTGTGTGAGACGCGACCGTCCTTGGGGGAGAATTGATGGGCTAGACTACCAATTGACATGATAATACGAACGTTGACGGGGAGAACTGCCGGAATCGCGGGGCAATGTGATGGCCGCCTGTCCGACGCTCAAGTTTACTGTCTAATGGATGCTTTGTACGGCATCTAAGTCGGGCACGAATCAAATGGATGTGACCATTATCTTGGGATGGATACATATGGCAATGCTGTGTGATTGTTTTCTTAGTTGTTTGTTTGATAGAGATTGGGTGTAACTAACTGTCCGCACTATGTTACATAAATGGAGCTTAGTAGTGCACGGTGTATAGGCTTTACGAGGTCCTATTAGAATATCTGACTTAGCTTTCCACTCTACCGGGGGATCAACAGCAGTGAAACTGCCCAGCTTTTCTGGGCTAATTTATCGTGAATACGAGAACTACGTCGAAAGCCAAAGTTTAAGCTATACATGTCAATCATTGTTTTTTAAAAAATTATTTTCCATATTTCTCCTAATTTTAAGATAATTGAAATAGGTTTTTCTAAACATAATTAAAACCAGTGAAACTTTGGAAAGGAACAATCTAATTGCCGGATAGCGTAATCTCAATTCAAAAGAAGTATATGCAGCCTTGCTAGCTACATCTCATGCAAAAACTAATAAATATTTGAAAAACAAAGTTAGGCATGGCATTAATTTTATGTATATATAATATCTTTTGAAATTTTATGAATTGCAAATGAGTAGAGTAATAAATAGATTTTTAAAATTATATGTAAGGTGTATGTATAAAAAATTTACAGTTACTAATATTTTATTAGTGAGAATTTAGAATTTTGACCTGTTTTGAAATTTTTTTAATTATTTTATATAGATGAAAATAAATGTAATTATGAATCTTTTTACATTAGAATGTTATATGGATAGTTTTCTCATTTTTTCTATGCAAATAGTTACTTAAATTATGTTGCGTAGCTATCCACTTATCATTCTTGCATAAAAAATGGTGAGCAATTATCCACATTTGACTAATAATTTTTTTTATATTTTATTTTTTAATATAATTTTTGTA